>JAULBZ010003412.1:0-16477 GCA_032360805.1 Neoturris breviconis
GTCCATTCACAAACACTCAAACCACAACTGTACAAGTAATAAGATGAAAGAGTATCGAAACAAGGACATTTAACAAAACACTTTAAAAAAGATAGTATTAATTAATTTGTGACATGATGATGTTATTTAAGTGATCAGAAATTCCCTCTGACACCAACATGCTATTAAACCAATCCAATGGGAAAAAAACTTGTTCAGAGTCAGCAGCAAAGACGCTAGAACAACCTTGTAAACATTGTTCTACCATTTTTACTGTGAACTTTGAACAGTTTTTTGTCCACTGAGAAGGAAGTTTAAGTATTTAAGTGTTAAACACATCAAAGTACATTTTAAGTTTACAGGCTATGATTAATCGGGCTACGTAGCCGATTGTTCAAGATGGTAGCCAAAATCGGCCCGATTAATCGTAGCGTGTAAACGTAGCTCTAGTGTCTTCATTATTTTAAGCCACTGACGCATTTGTCTAGTTAGATCTCCCTGGAAACTTATCTAGGATTAAATTGTCTTGCTAATTCTTTGTTGTGCAATGTTTTGACTGATTATTTTGTCTCTCTGTAAGCAGCGCACGAATAAAAAAGATGCATGACTGTTGTTTCATTTTGAGTGGGACTTCTATCCTTATACTATTTTCAGTAAAAACAGAGCTTATCTGCAATACATCCTGATGCATTTTTGGTCAGTGGAGTATTAACACATCGAAGCACTTTATCAAGGCGGTTGTTGCTCCTAAGATTCCTGGATAGCGAGTATCTCGGGTAATTTTTTTTCAGAGATGTACGGGAGATTCAGTTTTGTTTACAATCCAGGTCAACATATGAATGATCTATGGAAGAAATGTATTTGGAAAGTATTGAGTTTTATTTCTATATTCCATCTTGATATTTGTTGTTGCTATTCAACCGTATCATTTAGTAAGTGTTTCTACCAATAAGATATGTATATACACTGTTAATTCATAATTACCGTAATAAACGGTCATTTATGTTTTTCATTGACATTGGTAGTACCTCGTACGGCTCCACATGCTCTTTAACATTCTGTCTCTTCATGAAAAACAAAGGAAATATTATTAGAAAAAGAACAACAATTAATGCAAGGAAAGCCAAGTATTTTAATTTCGTTTCTGCGTACTTTTCTTCTCCTTTACATAATTGGATTTGGCAGTATTCCCATTTCCCAAAGTTATCAATATAGCACCATGGCATTCTGCTACTATAACTTTGTGGATTACGACAGTAGTTTCGACTTAGGGTTGGATAGAGTTCCTTAGGTAAATTTGCAACATCCCAATCTATGCAAGTTTGGCCACTAATGGTAATATTAACATTCCCAATGTAATTTGATCCAGTTCCTTCGTAACAAGAAACCATCTTTAAAGTTATAACGTCATTCGTCGCTAACGAATTCATCTGGCACTGTACAATTGAACTTTGATTCTTTTTCTTTAATCCAGAACAGTCAAGCAATCCGAAATACCTTTTTCGAAGTCTGAATCTGTGCTTGCATAAATAAGACAAAGAAACAACTTTCTTCATTAACTTTGTGATGAGGTTGCATTTATCCATCATCACAGACATACAATTCTCGTAACAAGGTAAGGATACTATTGTCTCGTTATATTTTGACTTTAAACATACAGGATGGCTTAATTTACACAAATATCTCATCGTAACGTCATGACACTGCAACATAAATTCTTTGTTTACTCCAGAAAAACGAACGAAATATATTATTTTCTCAACGATGTCTTTACTTCTACTGCATACCTTTAACTGATTTGATAACGCTCTCTTTAATAACGCCCTCCTCAATAATTCAGTAGTATTACTACCCCAGAAAAAAAAAAGCTAAATTCACAAACTCAAGTTTCCTGTTAGTCTGCATGAACTGATGTTTGTTCTCTGATGCCACATGTAGATTTCGCAGGTACTTTGAACAAGTACCACTTGGGAGTACATCTGTGTAATTAAAGCAATTGATTTTGTTACATTTACCATAATAAGAAACTGAGAAAATCAAGTACACCACAGCAACCAACATTGGAGATGGTATTGCCATACCTTCATAAAAATATATAAGAAATTTGGATTCGGAAAACCTTTTCTAAAACACACAGACCACAGATGTACAAGTAATAAGATGAAGGAGTATCGAAACAGGACATTTAACAAAGCAGTTTAAAAAAGATATGCATCAATTTAATTGTGACGTGATGATGTTATCTTAAGTGATCAGAAATTCCCTCGGACACCGTCATGCTAAATGAAACCAATCCGGTCGGCAAAAACCTGTTCAAAGTCTGCAGTAAAGGCGCTAAAACAACGTTGTTAACGTTGTTCTAGCATCTATACTGTGGACTTTGAGCATGTTTTTGTCTACTGGGTAGGAAATTGAAATATTTAAGCGTTAAACACATAAAAGTATATTTATCAATTTAGAGCCATAAGCTACGTTTACACGCTATGATTAATCGTGCCGATTTTGGCCACCATCTTGAAAAATCTGCAGAAAGAGTACTGATTGTTTCGAGTCGTAGCCGATTCGTCAAGAAGGTAGCCAAAATCGGCACGATTATTCGTAGCGTGTAAACGTAGCTCTTGTTAAAGTAAATCTGCAATACACCCTGATGCAGTTTTGGTCAACGGATTATTAAAACTTCGGAGCACTTTTTTAAAGCTGTTGTTGCCTCCTAAGATTCTCGGAATGGGAGTGTCTCGGGTAATTATTTTCAGAGATTTCAGGTAGATCTACGGCAGGGAGATTATGTTTTGTTTACAATCCAGATCAACATATGAATGATCTATTGTAAAACATCTATTTGCAAAGTATTACGTTTCATTTCCATTTTGGGTGGGAAAGTCCGCGGGAAAGTCAAAGGACCCAAGTCCTGTAATGTCAATTTCTATCAATTGAATGTCTTCTCTTGGCTTTCGGGCCAAATTTTCCGCCTCATAGAAATCTATTCAACAACTTATCGTCCTTATCACTTTTATCGTGTGATCTAAATTATTATCCGGCGCTTTTTCTTATTTTTCAATCATAATTTTAACAAATATTTAACAATTAAATGATATAAAATCTTTATCTTTAGCTATAAACCTATAAATCTGTTGTCTGAAGTTATATTCCACTTATTGTTGTTTTTTAACTGCATCTGCTATCATTTAATAAGTCTTTTTACCGTAATAAATGGCCATTTATGTTTCCTATTGAAATTGGTAGTACCTCGTACGGCTACACATGTTCTTTAACATTTTTTCTCTTCATAAAATACACAGGAAATATTATTAGAGAAAGAACAACAATTAATGCAAGGAAAGCCAAGTATTTTAATTTCGTTTCTGTGCAGTTTTAACTTCTCCTTTACATAATTGGATTTTGCAGTATTCCCATCTCCCAAAGTTATCAATATAGCACCATGGCATTCTACTACTATACCTTTGTGGATTACGACAGTAGTTTCCACTTAGTGTTGGATAGAGTTCCTTGGGTAAATTTGTAAAATCCCAATCTATGCAAATTTTGCCACTAATGGCAATATTAACATTCCCAATGTAATTTGATCTAATTTCTTCGTAACAAGAAAACATGTATGAAAGTATAACATCATTCGTGGTTATCGAATTCATCTGACACTGTGCAATTAAACTTTGATTCTTTTTCTTCAATCCAAAACAGTCAAGCAATCTGAAATACCTTTTTCTGCGTCCGAATCTGTGTTTGCATAAATAAGACAAAGAAACAATCATGAATGATCATAAGTCCTATACATGAAAAGGGAGATAAATTAAACTCAGAAAACTACAGAGCTATAGCACTACTATCCATACCTGGCAAGGTATTTAGCAAAATTATACTTAACAGAATAAAAGACCAAACAGAAAATTTATCAGGGATACATAATATGAAAAATGATTGAAAAGTAAGAAAAAGCGCCAGATAAAAATTTAGATGAAAATAGAACAGAAAATAATCTACGGTCAAGATGATTACACGATGAAAGTGATAAAGATGATAATTTGTTGAATAGATTGATTTTTGTGAGGCGAAAAATTCGCCACGAAATCCAAGATGATACATTCCATTGATAGAAATTGACATTACATTACGATTTATGTCCTTTGACTTTGACGCGGACTTTTCCGCCCAAAATGAAACAGAAACTTAATACTTTTCAAATAGATGTTTTCCAATGTATCATTCATATGTTGACCTGGATTGTAAACAAAACTAAATCTCTCTACTATTAATCTACCTGATATCTCTGAATAAAAAATACCTGAGACACTCGCCATCCAGAAATCCTAGTAGAAATCCGCTTTGGAAAAGTGTTCTGAGGCGTTAATAATCCGCTGACCAAAACTGCACCAGGGTGCATTGTTATGCAAATGTATTATTTGTTGATATTGCAGGCAATCTCTGTTTTTACTGGAGACAGTTTAAGGATAAAAGCACCACTTGAAATGAGACAACAGTCATGCATCTTTTTTATTTATGCGCTTACAGAGAGACCACATGATTAGTCAAAACATTGTATAACACAGATCAGAGAATATGGCAAGGAAATTTAATCCAAGATATGTTCATTGAATTTTGACATATAAAATGCGATTAGAAACGTTCTAGACAATATTTTTCGGTTTTCGGTTCTGTTTTTGGATATTGAGAGCTAATGAATGCCTTCATGACACAATTTAGAGGTTTTATAAAATCGAGCAAAAAGAGAGACAAATAATCTAAAAACCCGAGTAAGATTCCAAAATTCGAAAAATCGGGGAAAACAGAATGCTCAAGTAACAATAATTTACCAAATAATTCCAATCACCATAAGTAGTAATTGGAGACAGTTACAAGTTTCAATTTTAAATGCAACTTAAGGTATTCGTAATTACATTTGAAGAAAAAAAGGAATTTGATTACAGAAATTCTTCGCTTCAATCTTAGACGTAAATTATCAATAAAAATATCAAGGTTTCTCCCTTCCCCCACCTTCAATGTTTATTTTCGGTATGTACACAGAAAGTATGAACATCAACATTGGGATTGGGGGAGCGGGTTTTTGAAGGAAAAAAGGACAATAGAATATCAGAATTTTTGTTTTTATCATAATTTACGACCACGATTGTCTGAGTTTTGTATAAATTAGTCATTTTTCTGCATAAAATATTTTTTAAAATTCACAAGATTTCTCGCTTTGTAATGTTGATTTCAGTTTCAACATAGCCAAGGAGATTCATACGCTGTAGCTCATGAGTGCTGTTAAACATAAATCACCTTAGTTTTAGCTAGCTTATACTCTATATTTTGTGAATGAAGGGCATCAAATCAGTTTTGAACAAAATTTTAATATCTCTTGCGAATAAAAGGCATCAAAACAGTTTCTGATTACAGCAAAAATGTGTGTTATTTATTGTGCAGATGGAATCAAAAAGTTAGTACTGTCCTCCTTGTTTTGTACAAACATATACAATATATCTTCGAATAAGCGCCTACTCCAAAACTTCCAATAATTAAATGAGCGCCAAGACATTTATTCAAAGATATACTGTATAGACGGTGTATAAATAAAAACAAAACAAAGATTTTAGAGAGAAGTGTTTTAGAAAACTTTAGTACAACATCATAAATGCTAGCGAAGCATGAGTTACCAACGAGTTACCTTCGAGTTACCAACGAGTTACCGACCAGTTACCGTACCCATTTACATTTCTTTACTATGTTTTTCTATAAAAGAACGAGGTACTGTCATTTTCTTAAAAAAAAAAGGAAATTTAGACAGTAAACTCGTGGTAAGTTGTCAATTTTCATCTAAAATATGCCAGAACACAACGGTAACTCATATGGTAACTCGACGGTAACTCGTTTATTGTTTTGAAATAAGAGTATGTAATCACTGCAGGAGGGATATTTAGATAAATTATAAATGTTATCTGCGCATAATGTTCCCCACAGCTTTGCAGAAGAAACAGAATACTGTGAGAACATTGTGCATAGATAACTATTCTATTTTTAGGTAAACTTTACATTCTTTAGCTATTTATTCTGTTTGTACATATCAACAGAGCATTTGTTTGTTTACATTGCATTTATCTGTTCGATATAACTTGCAAACACCATATGTGATTTCGATAGATAATTTCTAACAAATTCATTATCGATAAAAATCTCAAGGTTCCTCTTACCCTCTCCGCCCCAACTTTAATGTGAATTTTCTGTATGTACACAGCAAATATGAAGATCAACATCTACATTGGAAGTAAAGTTATGAAAACCTTATATACTTTTAGGTTGATGTGTAAATCAAATTGCATCAAATTTACCTTTCGAAAAAAAATTCAAAATCTTAAAGTCAATGTTTTGAAGATTGCTATATAAAGGTATGGTAATACCATCCCCAATCTTGTTTGCTGTGTTATACTTGGTTTTCTCAGTTCTTTTTTATGCTGATTGTAAGAAAAACATTTGTTTTAATTACACAGATGTGCTCCCAAATGGACCTTGTATAGAGTATATGCAGAATTTACATGTGGCATCAGAGAACAAACACAAGCTACTAATGACTAGCTTAACTATTATGTACTTCAAATTATCGATTCATTTCGGGTATATTAATTCTACTGAAGTAATAAGTAGGGCACTCTCCTTACAGTTTAAGAAGAAATGCAACAAGAGTGAAGAGATTACAAAGAAAATAATACACTTCGTTAGTTTGTCTGGAATAAGCAAAGAATATATAATGCAATGTGATGACGTTATGATGAGGTACATGTGTGAATTACACCATCCTGTATGTTTAAAGTCAAAATATAACAAGACAATAATATCTATACCTTGTTACGAAAGTTATGCAATGATGGATAAATGTAAAATTATCACGAAGTTTATGAAAAAAGTTGTTTCTTTGTCATATTTATGCAAGCACAGATTCAGAAAAGGGAATATCTGTTTACTTAACTGCACTACATTGAAGAAAAAGAATCAAAGTTCAATTGTATAGTGCCAGATGAATTCGAAAGCTACAGATGAAGTTATAATTTCAAATATTTTTTCTTGTTATGAAGGAACTGGATCAAATTACATTGGGAATGTTAATATTACCATTACTGGCAAAACTTGCATAGATTGGGATGTTGCAAATTTACCTAAGGAACTCTAACCAACCCTAAGTCGAAACTACTGTCGTAATCCACAAAGTTATAGCAGTAGAATGCCATGGTGCTATATTGATAACTTCGGGAGATGGGAATACCACAAAATCCAATTATCTAAAGGAGAAGAAAACTAGACAGAAACGAAATTAAAATATTTGACTTTCCTTACACTACTTGTTGTTCTTTTTCTACTAATATTTCCTGTGTATTTTATGAAGAGAAAAAATGTTAAAGAACATGTGGAGCCGTACGAGGTACTATTTATGCCAATAGAAAACATAAATGACCATTATGTGGGTGATTATGAAATAACAGTGTGTATACATATCTTATTGGTAAAGCACATATAGTTCAATAACAACATTAAATATCAAGGCAACAGATTAGCTAAAGATAAATAATTTATTTCATTTAATTATGATCGAAAAATAAAAAAAAGTGTCGGATAAAAAAAGTGTTGGATAAAAATTTAGATGATCCTCCAGCAAAAATAGAACAAAAAATAATATACAGTCAAGATGATCACACGATGAAAGTGATAAAAGTTATAATTTGTTGAATAGATTGATTTTGACTTCTATGAGGCGGAAAATATCTCGCGAAAACTTCTCTTAGCTCTTAGAAATTCCATTGGTAGAAATTGATACATTACACGCCATGTTATGTCGATTTCTACCAATGGAATGTTTTTCTTTGACTTTCGCGCGGAATTTTCCGCCCAATAGAAATCCGTAATACTTTTCAAATAGATGTTTTCAAATAGATCGTTCATATGTTGACCTGGATTATAAACAAAACTGAACCTTTCTGCGGTTAATCTACCTGGTATTTCGGAATAAAAATTACCTGAGACAATCGCCATCCAGGAATCTTAAGAGAAAACCGCTTTGAAAAATTGTTTTAAAGCGTTTATAATCCGCTGACCAAAATTGCATCAGGGTGCATTGTAATGTAAATTTATTATTTGTATATTTACTATTTTTTTTATTTATACGCTTACAGAGGGACCACATGGTTAGTCAAAACATTATACAACACAGAATCAGAGAAATTTGCAACGAAATTTAACCCAGGTTATGTTGATTGAATTTTGAGATACAAAATGACATTAAAAACGTTCTGGACTACATTTTTCGGTTTTGTTTACGGATATTGGGAGCTAATGAATGCCTTAATAACATACCTTACTTGTTTTATAAAATGCAAGCAGAAAGAGGGAGAGGTAATCCCGAAAACCAGTGTAAAATCCCAAAGTTTGAAAAATTGAAGAAATCGGGGAAAACGAAATGGTCATGTAACAATAAGTTACCAAATGATTCCCATCACCATAAGTAGTAATTGGAGACAGTTGCAAGTTTCAATTCCAAATGCAATACAATGTATTTAAATGTGAATCAGGCCTTAGAAAATAAATAAGAAAATTAATCACGTGACAGGGCGTCGGAGTTTTTTTATAAAATTTGGCGGGTAAATCATCACAAGTCAATTAGTTTTCAACCGTCAACGACTAAACGCCCTGCCCACCCGCCCCCATAACGTCACAGCAGGAATAACACCTAAGACAAGGTTCTCATCGTTTAGTGAGTAATATTTATAGTTCATATTATAATTTTGTAAAGCTGTATTTTGCCTTTATTGTAAGAATATTCGACGGTTACATAACTGAGATGACTCTACCACAATACAGTGTCTTTCAAGTCTTACATTCCTGATATCGCGTAAAATAAATGAAGTTATTTTCGTTTCAGCGTAGCGAATTAGAAAATAACTTCAGTTATTCGTAATTACGTTTGAAGAAAAATTGGAATTTAATAACAGAAATTTTGCACTGGGTGGTTTCCGAATATTGCCTGTTTTTGGGCAGAAATGTAAAATAGATTTATATGAAAAGTCACCAAGGTTCCAGTTAATAGCATTAATAAAAATAGACGAGTTACCGTCAAAGTTTCATATATAACTTTTTTCTTTAGGAAAATGACGACAACTCTTTCTTTTATAGGAAAAACATAGTAAAAAAAATGTAAATGGGAACGGTAACTGGTCGCGGTAACTCGACGGTAACTCGTTGGTAACTCATGCTTTGCTAGCATTTATGATGTTGCACTAAAATATTGGTTTGTTTTTTTATTTTTACACCGTATATACAGTATATCTTTGAATAAATGTCTAGGCGCTCATTTAATTGTAGAGGTTTTGAAGTTGGGGTTTAATTCAAGATACGCATTTATTCGAGACAGGCGCTTATTCGAAGATATATACAAGGAAGACAGTATATACTAACTTTATAAATACAGCTGCACAGTGTAAAAAACACATTTTTATTGTAATCAGAAACTGTTTTGATGTCTTTTATTTGCAAGAGATATTAAGATTTTGATCAAAATTGATTTGATGCCTTTCATTCACAAGAAATAGAGTCTAAACTAGCCAAAACAAATGTTAAAAGGCAGTTTATGTTGAACAGCACTGCTGAGCTGAAGCGTATGACTCTCCTTTGCTATATTGAAACTGAAATCAACAATACACAGCGGAAAATCTTTACAAAACTCAGACAATCGTGGTCGTAAATTTTGATAAAAACACAAAGTCTAATATTTCATTTTCTTTTCCCCTTCCAAATAGCCCCTGCCCCCTCTTCCTAAATCCCAATGTTGATCATCATATTTGCTGTGTACCTACAGAAAATAAACATTGAAAGCGGGCACAGAGGGAAACCTTGAGATTTGTATCGGTAATTTATGTCCAAGATTGTAGTGCAGAATTTGTGTAATCAAATTTCGTTTTTTTCTTCAAATGTAATTACGAATACCATAAGTTACATTTGGAATTGAAACTTGTAACTGTCTGCAATTACTATTTATGGTGACGGGAATCATTTGATAAATTATTTTTACTTGACCATTCCGTTTTACTCGAGTTTTCGAATTTTGGGATTTTGCTTGGATTTTATAAAACCCGTAAAGTATGCCATGAAGGTATTCCTTAGCTCTCAATATCCGAAAATAGAACCGAAAACCGAAAAATGTTGTCTAGAACGTTTTTACTCAGGTATTTTAATTCAGAGATATCAGGTTGATTAATGGTAGAGAGAATCAGTTATGTTTACAATCTAGGTCAACATATGAATGATCTATTGGAATTTTAAGAAATATTTAACAATTAAATGAAAAAAAATATTTATCTTTAGCTATAAATCTATTGCCTGAAATTATATTCCATCTTTACATTTGTTGTTGTTATTTAACTGCATCTGCTATCATTTAATAAGTCTTTTTACTGTAATAAATGGTCATTTATGTTTCCTATTGAAATTGGTAGTACCTGGCATGGATCTACATTTTCTTTAACAATTTCTCTTCAAAAAATACACAGGAAATATTATTAGAAAAAGAACAACAATTAATGTAAGGAAAGTCAAGTATTTTAATTTCGTTTCTGTGTAGTTTTCTTCTCTTTTACATAATGGTATTTTGCAGTATTCCTATCTCCCAAAGTTATCGACATAGCACCATGGCATTCTACTACTATAACTTTGTTCTAGTGTCTTTACTACGGACTTGGAACATGTTTTTACCCATTGGTTTGAATCGTTTTACATTTTAAACATGTTCGATTGCTAAATGGGTGCAGTAGCATTTGAATTTTTCTCATCGCATGACCGGTAATATTCCGAATATGCCATTGGTGGTGATGTTATCATACCTTTTACAATTTTTTTTCAGTAAAGTACTCGTTTTTGACAGAAGGTATTTTGTAATTTCTTAGAGAGAAAAATCGACGTAAAAGTAGTTTATTTAACCTTAAGAAGGGGGGAAGGGGCGGATTCCACCTCCCTCAAAAGGTTCCTTTTGATAGCTATTTTTTTATTAATGCTATTAACTGGAACCTTACATTTTCTGCCCAAATATATAAGCTATACCTAGTGAAGAAGTTGAAGTTGAAATATAGGGAATATTCGGAAACAACCAAGCAAAATTTCTGTTATTAAATTCAAATTTTTCTTCAAACATAATTACGAATAACTGAAGTTATTTTTTAATTCGCTACGCTCAAACGAAAATAACCTCATTTATTTTGCGTGATATCGCCAAATCTTGAAGTTTATTTTCTAAGGCCTGATTCACATTAATATATACATTGTATTGCACTTAGAATTGAAACTTGCAACTGTCTCCAATTACTACTTATGGTGATAAGAATTATTTGGCAACTTATTGTTACATGACCATTTCGTTTTCCCCGATCTCTTTGATTTTTCAAACTTTGGGATTTTACACTGTTTTTTGGGATTACTTGTTCTTCTTTCTGCTTGCATTTTATTAAACCCGTAAAGTATGTTATTAAGGCATTCATTAGCTCCCAATATCCGAAAACAAAAACGAAAAAAGTGGTCTAGAACGTTTTTAATGGCATTTTATATGTCAAAATTCAATCAACATATCTTGGATTAAATTGATTTGCAAATTTCTATGTTGTATAATGTTTTGACTAATCATGTGGTCTCTCTGAATGCGCATAAATAAAAAGGATGCATGACTGTTGTCTCATTTCAAGTGGTGCTTCTATCCTCAACAATTTTAAATAAAAAACAGCTTATCTGCAATATCTACAAATAATAAATTTACATTACAATACACACTGATGAAATTTTGGTCAGGGGATTATTAACGCTTCGAAACGCTTTCCGAAAGCGGTTTTTTGCTAAGATTCCTGGATGGCGAGTGTCTCAGGTAATTTATTTTTAGAAATACCAGGTAGAATAATGGGAGGGAGATTCAGTTTTGTTTAAAATCCAGGTCAACATATGAATGATCTATTTGAAAACATCTATTTGAAAAGTATTACGTTGGATTTCTATTGGGCGGAAAATTCCGGCGTGTAATGTATCAATTTCTATCAATGGAATGTCTTCTCTTAGCTTTCGCAAGATATTTTTCGCCTAATAGAAATCAATCTTTAGGTTCCACAAATTATCATCTTTATCAATTTCATCGTGTGATCATCTTGATCGTACATTATTTTCTGTTCTATTTTTGCTGGAGGATCATCTAAATTTTTATCCGACGCTTTTTCTTATTTTTAAATCATAATTAAATGAAATAAAATATTTATATTTAGCTAATCTGTTGCCTGAAATTATATTCCATCTTAATATTTGTTGTTGCTATTCAACCGTATCATTTAGTAAGTGTTTCTACCAATAAGATATGTATTTACACTGTTAATTCATAATCACCCGCATAAATAATCATTTATGTTTTCTATTGACATTGGTAGTATCTCGTACGGCTCGACATGTTCTTTAACCATTTTTCTCTTCATAAAATACACAGGAAATATTATTAGTAAAAAAACAACAATTAATGTAAGAAAAGCCAAATATTTTAGTTTCGTTTCTGTGTAGTTTTCTTCTCCTTTACATAATTGGATCTTGCAGTATTCCCATCTCCCAAAGTTATCAATATAGCACCATGGCATTCTACTACTATACCTTTGTGGATTACGACAGTAGTTTCGACTTAAGGTTGGATAGAGTTCCTT
Source organism: Neoturris breviconis (assembly GCA_032360805.1). Classification (NCBI taxonomy): domain Eukaryota; kingdom Metazoa; phylum Cnidaria; class Hydrozoa; order Anthoathecata; family Pandeidae; genus Neoturris; species Neoturris breviconis. The sequence goes on from JAULBZ010003412.1 coordinate 12,693, forward strand.
GGGTAAATTTGCAACATCCCAATCTGTGCAAGTTTGGCCACTAATGGTAATATTAACATTCCCAATGTAATTTGATCCAATTCCTTCGTAACAAGAAAGCATCTTTGAAATTTTAACATCATTCGTAGCTATCGAATTCATCTGGCACTGTGCAATTGAACTTTGATTCTTTTTCTTCAATGCAGAACAGTCAAGCAATCCGAAATACCTTTTTTTGTGTCTCAATCTGTGCTTGCATAAATAAGACAAAGAAACAACTTTCTTCGTTAACTTTGTGATGAGATTGCATTTATCCATTATCACAGACATACAATTCTCGTAACAAGGTAAGGATATTATGGTCTCATTATATTTTGACTTTAAACATACAGGATGGCCTAATTTACACAAGTATCTCATCGTAACGTCATGACACTGCAACATAAATTCTTTGTTTACTCCAGAAAAACGGGCGAAATATGTTATTTTCTCAACGATCTCTTTACGTCTATTGCATTCCTCAAACTGATTTGATAACGCCCTCCTAAATAACGCCCTCTTCAATAATTCAGTGGTATTACTACTCCAGAAATAAAAAATTAAATTCGCAAACTCAAGTTTTCTATTAGTCTTTATGAAATGACGTTTGCTCTCCGATGCCACATGTAGATTACGCAGGTACTTTGAACAAGTACCACTTGGGAGCAAATCTGTGTAATTAAAGCAATTGATTTTGTTACATTCACCATAATAAAAAGCTGAGAAAACCAAGTATAACACAGTAAACAAGATTGATGATAGTATTGCCATGCCTTCATAAAAATATATAAGAAATTTGGATTTGGAAAACTTTTTCTAAAATTAGAGTTGACGCTATTTAATTTGCACTTTAATGTAAAAGAATAAGCTCGTCCCCAGCACCTTTTGACTTTTTTTATTTTTATCGGATAAAAAAGTCAAAAGGTGCTGGGGACGAGCTTGGTAAAAGAATATACGGCTTTATAATTTACTGATCTAGAATAGCTGTTGATTTATTGATAAATGCAAAAAGAATAATTTGCATTGAGACCTGCTCAATAGCAAAGAATTTCTCTTTAGAAAATTTCTTTATCAAATACGTAATAGGATTTATATCCATTACCAGATCCTTAAAAACACTGTTTTAAGAGGTTAGTGCAATTAGAGAGTAAGTCAGGTGATCGCACTGTTAATTATTCTTTTTTTTTTAAATATTTTTAGAAAAGTTGTTCAAGTTTTAAAAGATTAGCCACAGTGGTGCTACATACAAATATTGGTTCTTATTCTTCCCAATGCCAATCATCCCAATGGGAAAAATTAAGGTGTCAGCCAACGTTGTTCTATTTACTATCCAGTAATGAGACGTCAATACATAAGTACATAAGTTTTATGCTAGTCTTTAGTAGCTGGTGTTTGTTCTCTGATGATGCATGTAAATTCTGCATATACTCTAAACAAGGTCCAATTGGGAGCACATCTGTATAAATAAAGCAAACGATATTCTTATAATTACCATAATAAGAAACTGAGAAAACCAAGTATAACACAGCACACAAGATTGGTGATGGTATTGCCATACCTTTATATAACGATCTTTAGGGCATTGATTTTAAGATTTGGAAAATGTTTTCTGAAGGTAGATTTGACGCAACTTGATTTACACTTTAAATGGTATTCATAATTTTTTCGTGCCAATTGATTTTAAGAATGTCTGTTAATTTAATGATAAATGTAAAAAAAAATATACATTTAGATATAATGAATAGAATAAAAATTCCCTTTAGAATTATTCTTAATCAAATGCATAGAATGAATAGAATAGGATTATATCAATTACCAGAGTCTTGAAAGCAACGCTTAAAGAGACTACTTTCTATAGTTACTAAAGAGAGTGATAACACTTGTACTTTACTATTGCTACTCCATGGTTTGCGTAGCTGGCAATCGGTTAGGGACTAGTCGATTATTAATTTATTCATATAACCTTGCGTTATTTTTAACGTGAGTGTTAGCTTTTCATCGAGTTGACTGCTTTATGCTAATGCAGATTTCCTAATAGGTCAGGTGATGGCACAGTTGGAAATAGTTCTTAAAAAACGAATTTATGGTAAATCCTTCAATAAGCGCCCTCCCTCTTTTAACCCTCCCTCCCTCTAATAAGCGCTTTCTAACATCTTCAAAAAAATTGCAAGCGCTCTCTTCTAATAAGCGCCCCTTTTAGTAAGTGCCCCTATTCTGAGATGCGGCGCTTATTAGAAAACTGCTAAAAGTTTGCGAGGTTCATAGTTAGGGATGTTAAAATAAAAGAAAAATACACAGAAATAGGGAAGGATCTATAAATTCTACAATATTTGTATTTTGTTAATAAGCGACCACCCTCTTTTAAGTGCCTTTTCAAATAAGCGCCCCTCCCCCTCCCCTACATCCTAAAAAATTAATAAGCGCCCAGGCGCTTATTAGATGAATTACCGTAGATAATTTACGTGAAGGGTTGTAGCAGTATTGCGACCTTTACGTTTAAACTTGGCGTTTTGCTTGTAACGCCACAATGATCAAATAATTTTATGTAAAATGGCTTTATAGAAAGTAACTTTCATTTATTGCAAGCGTTTTTAGGGATTTTCACAAATATTTATAAAAATAAACGCTGACTTCGGCAAAATATTGACTGTTTTGGGAATTATTTTTATATAAATTGAAAGTCCTTATAATAAACTAAGTTTGGTGAAACTTTAGAAATTCTAGCATATTTAGATCAAGCGTTGGCCTCCCACCCCCATGTAATATATGATCACCAAATAACCCCGTGTAAAATAGGGCTAAATAAGAAAAATCCTGGCTGTAAGATTTTTAAGTTCAAATTGCGGGGATCACAATTTTTTATTTGTTGTAAATAAAAAAAACGACTCGTTCATGAAGACAAATCCATGTAATTTTGTAAGCTTTCGCTCGCTTTAAGCGAGCATGATCACATTATTTTGTTAGAGTTTATAACTACAAATATTACAAAAGAGTCATTAAGAAAAACAACCTATTGAGAATAGGAGGGTCACGCTCAATTAAAAACCTCTCCATCTTTATTTATTATTAGACATCTGAAATTCTTTTATGCTATCTATGACTTAGCAAAAGTAGAAGTACAAATATGGCCTAACACATATGGCCCCTGTTCCCCACTCAAACTTCCTTACCCTCCTCCCCTGCCAATATCTCTGCCGCCGCTACTGCATAATTTATTTCATACGCACAAAACAGAGTTTATGGGCGATCAAGGTCATGGGTTTAGGATCTCGTGTATTGCGAGTATCACAATATTTTCTGATCTCAAATGTCTATTCTTGCTATTCTTCTATGTTCGCTATGGCTTAACAAAAGTAGAAATACGGCCTAACAGCAACAGCCCTTGTTCCCCACCCAACTCCCTCATCCTCCACCAGGATCCCTTCCCCTGCAGATCGTAATTATTTCCTATGCCCAAAACAGGGTCTGTGGGTGATCAGAGTCTTGGGGCTAGGGTCTCGGAGTCAGGATCATGAAGTCAGGGTCATCATGGTCCTACGACCAACGGGCAGGGTCTACAAGCAATCACATAAATATTTGAGACGAGGTAAAATTCGAGCCAACAAAAAGAGATTAGATCCTAAGCCTTAAGGTTGGTTCCCTGGTTATTTTCATAAAATCTTCAAAAAAACTTTTTCTAGACTTTTTAATAGTCCTTTGAAAAACCTATCTGACATATATTTTAGTTTTTTCATATCCCAACTTAAACGGGAGAAAATTAAGAATGA
>JAULBZ010003413.1:0-16474 GCA_032360805.1 Neoturris breviconis
CGAGTTTTAGAATGAGAAGTAAAAAAAGTAAAATAATCGGCTATTAGCCGATGGATAGCCGATTTAAAATATTCAGCATAAATAAAATCGGATACAAAATAGCCGATTTATTAGCCGATGGTTAGCCAAAATTTGTAGACGTTCCCTTAGCAAGATTCTTTGCGGTCTGCAAATTATCACGGTAACGTCCTTGCAAGATATTCTGGTATAAGGAGAGATATCTAGTCTCTAAATTTTGAAATAATAAAAACAAATATGGTAGACGCGAGCTGTTATTGCTAAACGGGCGTGGAATGCTTTTTTGTTATTTTTCAATGAAAAATGAATGTGAAAAAATGCGATATGTGTTTAGAGAGATTTTAATACTTTTTTTCAAATTTTCAATGGCTCCCAGTTATACCCCCTCCCCCCTAAACCCCTCCGCCCTAAACAGCCTAGAGCCGTTAAAAAATATGAAAATCGATTGTTGAAGTCCCCTTAACGGCCTTAAGGGTCATCGTAAGTCAATTTTCCGATGGTTAGTTGCAGCACTGACGTGAAAATAGGATCCTCCCATAAAAATAGGTTCTGCGTGAATATAGGTACCCGCAATGAATGAACCGTTGAATTATGCATAAGATAATGGTGTTTATAATTGGATTAGATATTAAAGAGGAAATACATAGAAAAAAATATTTAAGCAAACCGGGGGTAAGTAAATCAAAAAGAGGTTACTGATTTAATCTTGCGTGAAAATAGGATCCCTTGCTAAAACAACGGAAAATGGATTTAAAATCGATTTTTCAAGAAGCAGTTCGTTTAAACTCCAGGAAAACATCCTAAAAAACATTCCAAGAAATTTATGACGTATACGATGACGTCATCTGGAGGCCGTTTAAATCTCACCTGGAAATAGGATCCCTTGCTTAGGTTTAATTTTCACTTGGATTGGTGGGCGGGCTACTCTCAATGCCGTACCTTTGTTATTTTTCTTATTTTCACCCAAGCAATAAATTAAAGACTTGGAAGTTAGTAATTTAAGGAACAGATTATGCTCTTTCTATTTTGCATAACAAGTAAATATCTGGTCTGTTTATTGGGTACAGAGAGCGCAAAATTAATTTGTAGTTGCACTTTCCAGGACCAATCTAAACTAAGTAATACTGCACTACAATTGATTATTTTCTTTGTCAGGTATTGTTATTTATTATACAGTATTACAGTACAGAAAGTGTACGATATAACTTCACTTTGTCCTTTTAGATAGATATTCAATAACATACTGCATCTAAGTCATTAGAAACAACAATGAATATGATCCGTACCTTTCAAAAATGTTTGACCGCAACAAATCAAAGTTATTACCATGCTACAGATTTTAACAAATTGGGTAGGATATATGTTTATATCCTAGAATGTACATTATGTTATAGACAGGGCATTTCTTTTCAACTTTTTCATTGTTCTTCTTTTTTTTGTTGTTTGTTTGTTGTTTTCTTTGTTGTCCAATTACATTGTGGACCTTAATATGTTTAAATCTTTTTTTGACTTTTCTAAAGCTGAACTATCTTACAACTTATCAAAGTTGTTAAATGTCTGTATTTACATATAATTTGCTCTAGAAATATATAAAGAACAATCCAATCTAGGCCTTCTGACTTTGTAATATCATTATTTGATTTTGTTTGTTTTGATGTTTGTGCTTCCCCATACAAAATCTATTCAATGCTTGTGATGTTTGATTAAATGTCTTGTTTTGTTTGACCATTATTTGCCAATTGGAGTCCTTCCTCATTGATTCGTTTAGCTTAACTATTTTATGGCCAATCAACTGTCTTATTGAAGAAATTATGTGTTGCTTTGTAAAGTGATGCAAACTCCTCTAGTAATCCACTTCTACTATACCTTTTAAGTGAGTAGATTTAAGTGAGTAGTTTTGTGGCGTATGATTTGGAGAAAGTGTTAATCATAAATATATGAAATATAATAAAAAATTCCAAAAATTATATTGTTCTTCAGTTTTAGGTTTATCAAACATAATTCGTCAATATGCAACAAAAGATCGAACATCAGAACTAAAATATATGCATGGGAAATTAGTGAGTACCTATCAAAGATTCTCCTGTTTTCTTATTTTTAGCTTACCAAACAAAGTTTCAATGGGCAATTACTATCATTACTTTTCTTAATAGACCTTGTTCTGGAAGTGCTAGCATTTGGCTATGGCATTCTAGGCAATATTATGAGACCGCTGGCCAAATATTTTTTGATTTCGTCTATTTGGGACCGAGCATTGGTATGAAAGGGATTTTTTTTAAAGTGGAGACTTTTCGAATTTTCGAAAGTTTCTTTTACATTCACCAAAATGATCAATTTTGAATTTTATTGACTTGGAAATTTTCTGATTTTTTTCACTGGATTTGACCAGAATCACATTGGGACTTTTTTGGCAGGCATTTTCTCAAGATGATAATATATAAGCGGTATTTTTTTCCATTTTGGCTTCAGTAAATAATAATACAATCTATAGAAACTATTATTTAGAAAGATTAGAGCTTCATTTTGGTGTGAGATTTTTTGTTATATATTTCCTTTGTTTGTAAATTGCAACAACAAAAATATTTAATGAAGAAAATTGAGTGAAACTATATTATTTTTAAACATAATTTTGTTTTAAATTTGAACACTTAACTTGTGAGAACATTTAAATTCTTGCACCTTAAACATAAAATGTTGCCTCAGATTTAAATTTGAGCACTAAACTTGACGTGTAAATTTAAATCACACAAATTTAAAGCTGAGCTAAAATTAGTACTTAGCAAATTAAAAGAAAAGTAAGGTATAGAAAATTTGTTCGATAATCCTGCATTATTAAAACTAGATTGGTTATGACTATTAAATCCATTTGATATAGTATTCTTTTAGCTTTCAGAAAATGTATACTTTTACCATTAATGGGTTAATGTATTTTGATGCTGAACCTATAGGCTGAAGGTTACAGGTGTCCATCGAAAAATATATGGTACTGGGATCTTTCTTCTTCAACTTTTATACTTCTTCAACTATAATTAATTTTAAAAATATAATGTGAAAATTACAAACCACTTAGCGAATGTAAAAGTTTAGTGAAATTTATTCGCCCACCAAAAAAAGTTTGGATGGGCTATTGCTATCTCTTTGCGGTGTCGGCGTCGGCTCACTTTTCCTAATAGACGTGTTTGCATTTTGCATTAAGTGCTAGCATTTTGAAATTTGGTACCAGCGTTTACGTGATATTCTAGAAGGGCTCGCATATATAAAATGATAGTATTGATATATGATTCAACTGATTTGATAGGAATATGAAATGATATTTCTGGCACTTGGCTCTTTTGGAAGATTGATATTTATTAAGATTGCAGTATTTGAAATAAAAGATACTTGAGCATTGCTTCAGGCGAGTAAGCCTAAAGCAATGCTCAAAAATCTCTCCTCCACAGCAATTATTTGATCTTATTTCAAATACTGGATTACTACTAAAAAATAATCCAAAATATCCTAACATATTCGAGAGTTTGCAAAGAACGACCATTAATGACAATTTAATATTTTGTTTGTTTCTCTTTCAGGTTGTTGAAGAAGAAGAAGATCCACTCCTCTATCCAAAAGTACTAATAACTTTTTCTGGAACCGATGAATCAGTTTTGGAAAACTATTTTCATTTTGTTAAAAAAGCTGCAAAAATGACAGATGTTAATGTTACAAAGAGGTAACATTTTAAAACTAAGTAGTCCAGGGTTTCGTAGCAGTAAAACGCTGTGAAATTAAAATTGTGCCAACGGCAATATTTTGGGTTAATTTAAATAAACTGATGAAATTCAACAAAAATAAAAATATACGGAAGGATGTTATGTTACCATCTCCAAAATTTGTTCTTAGGGGAAGTGCGCTGAATTAACACTCTTCATTGTAGATTAATTTTTCTCAAATTTATTGATTTTGACTACTTTAAAGCTGCTAAAATAATCTGCTTTTTGAAACAAATTTTGGAGATGGTTCCTAAGAAATGGTTCGAAATGAGAGCAATTAATCACTGATTTCCACCAATGGATGGATGGGCTATTACTATCACTTTGTGGTGGCATCAGCGAGGCAATGTTGAAAAGAAATGGGAAAGAAATGGAGACTTAGAATATTTTGTGATATTTGAATTTTCTATGAGACTTTGACCAAATTCAAGTAAAAATTAAGGTAAAAATCATACTAAAATGACAAGGAGAGAAGTAGAGACTTAGTAGCAATTTTTTACATGTTAATTTTTATGAGACTTTGATATTGAGTGTTTTCTGGCATCCATTTTGTATTCTGGGGAAGCTCCCTCCTGAAATTTTTGAGATATAAATTTAATGATAAGAGGTAACTCTCTAGAAAAATCTAAGAAATTAAATTCTCCATTTTGTTTTTTGGAAGCTTTCTTCTTCAACTTTTGAAATAAAAAGATTGACTTTAAAAACTATAACTAATTAACTGTAATTAATTTTAATGAGAAAATTAGAGAATGTAAAAGTTTATTGAAGTTTATGGCAAAGTGTTGGCACGCTATTCTTAATAGACCATGTTTCTGAAGTGCTAGCATTTTAAAATTTCCGATATTCTAGAAGGACTTGCCAATTTTTTTTTTATTTTGTCTACTAGGTCCCGAGTTTGGGCAAAAAGGGTACAAATTCAGTTTTCGGTCCAATGGACCGAATAAGGCGGGGTACCGTTCTTAAATTTGGTTATGACATTCTAGTCATCATTATTATTATTATTACATTATTATTCAGAAAGAATGGAGCTTTAAAAGTGTGTCAGATTTTTTGTCATATTTGCTTTGTTTGTAAATTACGACAAAAAACGAGATTTTAACGAAGAAAATGGAATTTTAACGACAGAAAAGTCACCCATTTTAAATCAAAAGCATTTATTTAGATGGAAAAATAGGACTTACTTTGCATGATTAAAGCAACGTGGTGTTAATGGTGTATTTTTATCAGTTAAAAGTTATTTCCTTGTACCCTTTTTGTTTTGGAAAAACGTATAAAGAAAAGTCGATCGACAATTATTTTTATTTCCTTCCTATTGTACATAGACTGGTTATGACTGTATCCATTTGACAGATCATTTTGTCGGCTTTCAGAAAATGTATGCTTTTACCATGTGAAAGTTAATAGATTTTGAGATAATCGAAATAAAGTGAGCCTATATGCTGAAGGTTTCTCGTATTCTTAATTTTATTTAAAAATATCTTTAAAACATAAAGCATATAACATATAGCATTTTCCTTTATTAGGTTAGTCTGTATATTTATTTAGTATATACGTTATACTTTAATGCATAATGTGTGTACATGCAAATCACAATTGCTTTGTGTGTAAATCATATTTGATTGGTTTTACTTTCACTCAGTTTGATCTACTTTCAATACTGTACGATTCTTATTTCAAACATTGTTTAGTGCACAATGGATCTTTAGGTCCTCAGACATAATTGTTCTTCATCGTTTCCATATTTAGTTTTAGCATGCCTGCACATACAGAAACATTCAAAGCGAAACGAGAAGGTGAAGGGATACAAAAACAGGTTGAATATAATTTCAAACAGTTTCAAAGAGTTTTCGAGGTATCAATATTAACTTGAAATTCAATGGTTGAAATAAGAGTAAACAATCACCCTGGAGGAGAGATTTGTAAGCATAGCTGAAACTGGTCAAAAACGACTCATCCACATAGCAGAATCTATGCTCAAAAACTACTCCTCTACAGTGATTTTGTGCTCTTATTTCAAACATTGTAAGTCACCATATTTTGTCACAAATTGTATTCTTTTCAGCGAAGAAATATTTTTCAATGAAAATTTAGTTCCTGCGAGAGTAAGAAAATAAGCCCTTCCATTAGGCTTAAATTCGGCAAAATTAGCTCCATTAAAATGTCTTATGAAACCAAATTACTGATCAATATGATATAAAATAGGTACATTATTAGAATACGTTTTAATAAGTCGAATCTCTGCTCGGCCACTTGTTTTTCTGCACCGCGGAATGATTTCAACATTCATCACAAGTTTTGTCACTCGTGTCTTTATGAATGCTGTTAACTTATGAAAGGTGATTGAGTTACAAAAAGCAACACAAGCTTAACATTATTTCATTTGTGTGCACTTGTTCTAAGGTTGTAATCAATTACTCCTGAATAAAATTAATATTATGCTTTACAAACTTTTTGTTTTGTTGTTTTTGAAAACTAAAAACAATAGCGTAGCATGTAAACACTAATCGAATGTTTGTTATTATTATATATTTGTGTTTTCGCTATTAACTTTATTACACTGTATGTTGTAAAGCCACAGTTTGCAATTCTCACCACCACCCAAGTGATATTCAGATTTTTCAAACTTTTTTATCTACTTCCGAGTTTTTATTTTGAAAATTTTTATCTTTCCAAGATTTTTTTACATGCATTCCAGAATCTTTTTTGATTACATCAGCAAAATTGAAAGAATTTCATTGGTCAATTTTACGGCAGAAAATGTCAAGCCGAGTAATTGAAATTAGTTCTACCAAAATATTGCTATTGTGAAACAGTGCAAAAGAGTTGTCTGCATGACATTTTCCGCCTAGTGGAGATTTGGCTTAAGAAAGCGCATTTTATGCAAATGAGTTCGAATTTAACAGTAATATGACTACTTGTCATTAATGGTTTTCATCAGAGCGAATACTTTACTGTAACGGATTTGTCCAAAAACCGTGAAAACCATGAAAAATTCTGCTCATGAAAATTTGTGGCAATTAAAGTAACAAAAATAGCATTACTGCACAAAAATAAACTCTTATAAAGTGCAACAAAAAAGCTCAGAAAAAAATCTGTGAATAATTAGTTACCATGGAATTAGTTCCATAACGAAATTATTTATCACTATAAGGTATCAAAGTGTCAGAATAGGAAACAACGCATCCCATTATGTCCCTAAATGTCTAGACAAAAAAGTTTCTGTCAGACAAACATATGAAACTATTTGATATCGTCAGAACATGTCAGAGAAAACAATGTTCAATGTCATAAAATGTCATATCAATGTCATAAAAAAAGTTTGTCTGACGCTCACTTTCCTAATCTGACACTTTTGAACCTAATAGTGTATGGATATCAATTGTTTGATGTAATGTGGAAATGTTATAGTCAAATGTAGTACCTATAGTTATTATTAGCCTTTATCTCGACCACTGTATTTTAATAGTAGAAACTGTTCATTCCATGTTTGCATCCTATCAAGTACTGTTTTTGGTTACTCCATCTTTTGACCAAGTATTTCTCAATACAAAATATATATGTGTCAATAAGTACTATAATGATTTTGATTTTAGGTAAGCGATTTAACTGCTGATAAATGTGATTTATTTTTGGATTATGCTCAGAGATCATTTCCAGCTGGTGTAAAGATCAAGCTTGAAGCAGTAAGTTTTACCCTTTCAGACAATGTTTCCATGTTTTTGTTGTTTTCATATACTAGGGTAGTTGTGTGGTTAGGATGTTAGTCAGAAATATTTGGAAAACAGTGTTTTTGTGACAATTGCAAAGAATTTTATGTGAAACTAGAGGAAAACAATAGAAAAATGCAGAAATTTTTTAAAATTGGGATACTTTATAGTCATTTTCCATTGGAAAAACCACTTGTGACGTTGTTTGTTAGCCCATAGCAACACCCATCTGTGTAACATCAGTATAGTATTTAATAAAGGGACTGTTAGAATAACGTGAAATTAAGAAAGTTGCTATAATTATAATACTCAAAATTTTATTTTTGTAGGAAATATTTTTAAGGATATAATGTACATTCACCATTACGCTAATAATCCCTCTACATGATTAGCATTTCAAAGTCGGAAAAAAGGCAAGATTAGAGAGGTGTGATATAAGTATTTTATTGAGATAATCGCACTGAATAAATGTAGTTTATTAAAAAAACGAAACTATAGAGTAACCAATTAGCAGTATTAATAAGCATTATGGAGTGATAATGAGCATGATCGTGCATAACAGTCTCTTTGATCGACTTTGTCAGATCCATTAAAGGAAATAAAGTTATCCTCGCAGGCAGAATTATAGGAGAGGCAGGATTATTTTTTAAACACTCTAAAAAGTGTTTTACAGGCTTACAGGAGAGGGGGAAATATTAGAACGACGGGATAGCACAAATACGGTATCTACACATCCACTAATTATTGTTTATTTTTAGAAATTCATATTTTCATATCATAAAAAAAAAATCGTTACACCCTGATTATATGTGTTCTGGGCCAATAAAAAATGTAGAATGAAAAACTTTTTCTTGAGAGTGGGTGGGGATGGAAATGCGGATCTTCTCCAGTTCTATTAGGGTTAAACCTTACTCTTCATGACAGAAAACGTTGGAAAACTTTGAAAAGTTATTTTTACATCTCATCTTCCTATGGATGTTCAAGAATTGTTTCTTTAAAAAGTGTTGTTATGATAAACATAATGTTTAAAAGAGTTGCTTTATTTAAATACTAAATGACTTAACTTTTCCTAAAGATAGAATGGTTTCGTGTTGTTTTTACTTATGCTTATTTTGACCCTGGTAGACTAATACTGGTTATCAAAATCAATTTTATTGCTTCTATTAATACTGTGGGTACATATAAATTGGTGTCAAAATAACTGCCAGTCATCACAGTGGAGGATAGATTATTCAGAATATTTTCAATGTCATTTGTGTTTTATGAAATAAAAATCTTGGTAAGAAACTTATCATCCTTAAAGATAAAATGTTTCATAACTACTGCTGCCGTATTTCTTCGATTAAGTCCCCTTACCCCCTTGAATAAGCTTCCCCTAATTAGAATTGTTTTCTTTGTTTTTGTAGCAACGATGGGAAATGCTGGTAGATCCAAACCACATTTCATTACGTGGCGATACACAAAATAAATAATGAAAGAGATTGCTTACGATTGTGAAGCAATATGAAAAGAATTGGAAAATGATGAACAAGATTGATAGGATGATGTCATGTATATTATAAAGCAAATCTCAGTTTCAGTTATCCATATAAGTAGAAATAATCACTGTGGAGGATTGTGCAAATATTCAGATTACAAAGCTTGAAAACTATGCTCAACAGCTCTCTCCCACAGTGATTATTTTGGAGAGTTTATAAACTGTTTAATCAGATATATACAATGATCAACTTCATGAGAGAACAACATTCATAAAATTTGATCACATTCAACAAAAATGGAACTATGTAGAAGAGCATTATATCAATGAGCATTGCAGTGAACTGGTTCTTACAAAGAAACCAATCCATTGCAAGATTGTGGACTTGCTACTCTTCTCTATAAATGTTATTTTCTGAGATGATTCCAACTGGAAGTGTATTATAACAGTGGTCAAAATAAGAACATAAATCGCTGCGGAGGAGTGATTTTTGAGCATCGCTTCAAGCTACAAAGCCTAAAGCTATGCTCAAAAATCTCTCCTTCACAGTGATTATTTACCATTTATATTTGTAATATTATTTATAAGTTAATTATTGTTGCCAGAGTAGCAAAAGAAATTATTATTTTATCGATCATACAAGCCTAAAAAACAACTGTCAGTTATCACCTGTGGAGGAGTATTTTTGAGTATAGTTTTCAGATACAATTTAAGTTATTTTAGGCTTGATCATATCAAAACAAATTGAGCTGACTATTTTGCTAGATTTGATGACAAGACTGAAAATGCACAGTTTGCAATGAATTATTTTCTTTGGTGTCAACAAAATCTACTAAAGTGCGACCATCTGAGTGTTCTAGACAATATCTTAAAGAGATAATCATCTACCAGGGGAAGAGTGCTGAATCAATGATCTTGCAATTGATTGGTTTCTTCGTCCCGAAGAAACCAGTCAATTGCAAGCTCATTGACTTAACACTCCTTATCATAGATTAATTTTTCTCAAAATTATTGAATTTTACTTCTTTTAAAGCTGCTAAGATATCTGCTTTTGGTAACGAATTTTGGAGATGGCTCCTAAATTTACAATATACTCTCCGGAGAGTAATTGCAGTAGGGTATAATAAGTGAGGGTGGAGTGTTTTGGGCGAAATATTTTTAGAAATTTTTCAAAATAATAAACTGGGTGCAGAGGTATTAGGTGTCTAAAAGTGTTGGTCTTGCATAGCTATGCTCAAAAATATAATCTAAACATGGAATAACTTTATTTCAATGAGAATAAGTAATATGAAAATCAAAAATTTAACTCCACAAGTGATGTCCAACCGTTATATTGAGGCTAACTGCAATATTTTTCAACAACATCTTCTCTGAACCTTGTCATTCTTTAATCCTTATAGGACTGGAGGCAGTTCCCCTCAAATATTTTTTTAATAATGTAATGCCAATAACATGATGAAACTCGATAGTAGGATTTCTTAATATGAATAATGTACCCTACTACTACCTTACTACCCTACTGCTTCCTTTGTTTTATTTTGATTTTATCGTCTGTATTATACATGTTTGTTTATATATAGGGATATTCTGCACATTTGGTCAGTACATTTTCCGAATGGTTCATGGTTATTGCTTTTATATGTTTCTTCACAACATTCTATAAGGAATTTAGAAATATTGAAACAAGCGTTCATTTCGATTGTAATACATTTGCTGGTGAAACTACGCCAATTGTTGCAACTGCTGCAAGTAACATGTTGGAAACACATTCTTCTCCTCTCGCTGAAAATATATAAATGGAAGGAATATAGATGGTGCATAATGTATTTGTTTACTGTGATAATATGTTTACAACTTGATTTTAAACATAGTTCAGGGCTTGAAATCACTGCTAGCCATCACTGTGGAGGAGAGATTTTTCAGAATATTTCTAGCCAAATTAGCTGAAAATATTCTGAAAAATAGCTCCTTTACAGTGATGACCAGCAGTTATTTCAAGCCCTGCAGTTATATTAAAGAAATTTAATTTTAAGTTACAAATCATGTTGCAAACTAAACTTTTATAATGAACTGAATGTGTTGAATGTAAGATTTGCAACGTTCCCATGCCTTATCAAGAAACGTAACTGCCATGTTCGAAGTGAAAGCTAATTATCACTGCGGAAGAGCATTGCTAGAAAGCCTGAAGCAATACTCAAAAATCCCTCCTCCACATTGATTACTTGCTCTTTATTTTTTGACTAAAAATTGCATAATTCACAAAAACAAAATACTGAAATATCCAAATTTTGTTCCCAGTGGAAGAGTGAGGAATCAACGATCTTGAAATTGATTGGTTTCTTCATACCGAGCTCGTTGACTCTTCATCTTAGATTAATTTTTATTGATTTTGACTTCTTTAAAGCTGCTAAAATATCTACTTTTTGAGATGAATTTTGGAGACAGCTCCTAATTAGCTTTTATTAGCTCCATTTAAAAGATCCAATTCTTTAATGGCTCACCTATTTATATACTATTTGTAAAAGCTGAAACTCCCCTTTCTTTTTTAAGTACATAGTAAGAGCCATAATGTATTTTCGCTGTATTTGGAATTACATTATTTAGACCCTAAAGATATGAAATTATTTATATATAACTTCCTATCAAATAAGAATTTTAGTACTGAAAAGAGGCTTTAACAAAAACTTGTTAATCAAAAAGTTTATTCCTTCAAAATAATTCAGACCCCTTGATTTATTAAAGTTTGCAAAAATAATTCTCATAAGAGAGTTTTCTCCTAGCTCTTGTTAATATATTAAATGCAACCAATTCTGAAATAGACTTTCACTTACTTGTTTAGCTTGGTCTATGCATGTTTGTTAGAATTTTGATCTGCAAAAAACATAAACAAAACCTTAAACCAATCAGATTTGTCAATTTTTTCGGTTTTCATCGGTATTTGTTAGAATGTCAGTATGCATGTGATGTAGTCCTAAGAATGTGATGTTTGTGCATAGACCTAGATAGCAGATCTAAAACATAGGCAAATATGGATGATAATCCTAAGTTAATATAACAAAAAAAATCAATCTACCTCGTTTATATCAATGAACATTGCAAAATATAAAAATATAAGCTATCAAAAGTTATTCCTTCTAATGCCACCTACTTATTTTTTTTAAATTTCCCAATGCTTAATAAAATTACAAAATAAATCACAACAGAGATGATGACTAAAAGGAAGTGGTATTATGTCATATCTGACGGCTAAATAAACCACATACTCATAGTCATGTCTCAATATTCTCATATTAGGTATGTCTAAAAAATAATAGTATTTGAATTGTGTCACATAATCCTATTCTGCAACTTTGATTAGTAATTTAATATTCACTTATATGGAATTCTGCAATAAGGATTAAAATTGTAAACAATAATTATAGATTAGGATATTGAGTCAATAAGGGACTGTCTCAAAAATAGAATCTACAGAGAAGAGTACTGAGTCAATAGTCTTGCAATGGATTGGTTTCTTTGTACCGAAGAAACCAATCCATTGCAAGCTCATTGACCTAAAACAATTCTGCAAAAAGTATTACATTTGTAAATGATAATTACAGATGAGGATATTGAGTCAATGATCCAGTGTTCAAAATAAGAGCAAATAATCACTGTGGAAGAGGGATTTTTGAGCATTTCTTTAGGCTTTTTAGCTTGAAGCAATGCTCAATAATCACTCCTTCACAGTGATTATTTGCTCTTATTTCGTACATTTCAATCTTGAAAGTGATTGGCTTCTTTCTTGGCTTAAATACTCTCTTGTACAGGTACTATTAATGCTAATATTAACCCAAGTACACGTACATACCAATTATTTTTTGTTTTGAAGTTTAAAATATGTCTCAGGTTGTTTGACATTGTTCTAGCGTCTTTTTGCTGACTTTGAACAAGTTTTTGCGCACTGGGTATTGATGTATATATTATGATGATGTTATTGTTATTATTTTATCAATCCTGATTGAATATTGATTGGTTATTCCCAGTGGGCCTGTTCAAAGTCTATAGCAAAGATGCCAGAACAATGGCATTCAACGTTGTTCTAGTGTCTTTACTGCTGACTTTGAACAGGATTTTGCCCACTGGGTTGTACCTCAAAGGAAAAATAATATACTAATTATCTACCCATAGTTTCTCAAAGTTTTGAATAGAATCATTTAATCTCACAAACAACCTCCTGTAGTTTTATAAATTCCATAAGATTCTACAGTGTTTGCTAATTTTTTAAGGGGGTTGAAATTCTTTCTTAATTAATATGAAGTTTTATAGCCCACATTTTAATGAAGTTACAGTTCAGAATGTTCCGCTCTTTTTATCTATTAATTTTCTAAAGATTTAGCTAATTAATTTAACAGAAGTTAGTTTTTAATTGAAGTTACTCAGTGATCAAAATAAGAGTAAATAGTCACTGTGGAGGAGGGATGTTTCAGCATAGCTTCAGGCTACAAAGCCTGAAGCTAGGCTCAAAAATCCCTTCTCCACAGTGATTATATACTCTTATTTCGATCAATGTTACTGCCCTTGATAGTAGTAAAACACTATTCATCAAAGCAATTATTTGTTTGTTTTTATTTCAAGCATTCCCAGCCGGCAAAAACCTGTTCAAAGTCAGCAAAATAATGTTAGAACAAAGTTCAAAGAACGTTTTTGTCGGCTGGGTTAGATATATTTTATTGTGCAAATAATAAGTTTTTAAAATTGGGCTGCATATAAATAAATCAATGAATACATACATACATTGTCTGCTATTTTTCAAGCCTGAATATAACTGCCAGTTTTTTGAGTAAAAGCTGAACACTATACTCAAAAAACACCCCTCCACAGGTGATGTCTGGCCAAGCATATGTTTTTGGTATAATCTTGTATGCTTTGATCAACAAAGATTATTTTTCAAATGCACAATATCTGGATAAACACTATCAGTACACACTTTATTTTTTGTAAGAACGCATGTTATAAGAATATAAAACTGAAAATCATCAAAAAATTAAGAACTTCTTAAGAAGAACATCTTTGAGGCTCAAAATCATTTAATTTCTAAGAACATCAGGGCTCAAAATTGCTAATGTTCTTACGTTTTTCACAAGGATATGTTAAAAACCTTGCATGAATACAATAGATTTTTACAGCAAATTGAACGAAAGGTTTTCAATGTCACCTCATTCGAATCATGTTTATAAAACTATTTTTTGTGGAGGAAAGAGCATAGTTTCAGGCTCCACAGCAGGATTTGAAATAACTGCCACTTATCACTATGGGGGAGAGATTTTTCAGAATATTTTCAGCTAAATTGGCTGAAAATATTCTGAAAAATCTCTCCTCCATAGTGATAATCGACCGTTATTTCAAGACCTATTTATTTCAAACAAACCTATACAGAACAACACGATGATTAGCAGCAGAATACTCCGTCATTTTCACAATGACTATTGCATGAATGTTGAAACCTCAATTATTTCCTCCTCAGTGATTAATTGTGCTTATCTCGAGTATTGGTGTTACAAGATTTAAAAGATTCTTAAGCTACGTTTACATGCTACGTTTAATTTAGCTGATTTTGGCTACCATCTTGAAAAATTGGCTACGACTCGGAAAAACCTCGTCTTTTTACAGGTTGTTCTGAGTCGTAGCTGATTTTTTTAGATGGTAGTCAAAATCGGCCCGATAAATCGTAGGATGTAAACGTAGCTTTATTGTATATAAAAGGTAGCAAGACTTGATTCTTCTGAATAAATCACCTTCACAATGGTTACTTATTTTTATCTCCAGTGCTAATATTATCGCTAACCAAACCTTATTCGACTATATCAGACTGTGATTAAACTGCTATGATTAATTGTGACGTAACACTACTTATCGATCCTTATATGGCTAGATCAGACTACAATTACTTACACTACTAAATCAAATATGATGTAACGCTCCTACCCATTAGGCAAAAACTTGTTCAAAGTCTGCAGTAAAGACACTAGAACAACGTCGAACGACGTTCTAGCGTTTTTACTGCTGACTTTGAGCAAGTTTTTGTCCAATGGGTAATTGTTTATGAATGATAATTGATACCTCAGTATTTTATATGATTCTGATAATATGTGTGGTTATAATTTGTCTAGTTATATCCAATTAGATATAGTATATTATATTATGAAAGATGACGCTGCCAATAGAATAGTATAAATTTGTATGGAGCTGTGATTTTAATGTATATTTTATATTTTGACTGTCTACTTGAATTATTATACTTAGAGTACTCAGTCATGAAGAGGCATGTAATATAAATTATAATGTTATGGTAGTTTTGTTCGTTTATATTTTATATTATACTTCTTAATTGATTTTTAAAGATTATTACGATGTTGAAAATAAGAGCAAATGATAACTGTGGGTAAATGATTTTTAACATAAAAATTCACTCAAGGAATATGTTGGTTCTTATTTCTTAGTTGATTTTTATGTTGTATTTTATCTGAGTGAAAATTCACTCCACAACAATGATTAATTGTTCTTTTTCAAGCATTGTGTTATAGATTTTATGTTTTATCTCCGTGTGATTCTGAGCGAGTTCCATTTTATTGTTGTAGCACTTAAAATAAGAGTAAATAATTACTATGGAGGATGGATTTTTGAGATTTTCTTCGGTTGTGCTCAAGATTTACTTATTCACCGTGGTTATTTTCTTCTTATTTTAATCATTGTAGTTTTGTTTCCTTGCGGGTATTTATTTTTGCGTTTTTGACATTTTTTAAAAAATTCGCGAAATTTGATACCCGCAAAATTCATTATTGCGTACATTATTTCGTCATGTAAATGATGATTAAAATTAAGAAAATGTCTTTCATGTCATTTGAATTATATGCTTTTTGCTAGACTTGCTATTATGTTTTATTTATTTAATTCTGAAAAATCTCTCCTCCCACCGTGATGATCGGCAGCTATTTCAAGCCCTGATTTCCAGCACTATACCCAGTGGGCAAAATCTTTTTCAAAGTCCGCAGTAAAGATGCTAGAACAATGTCGATTGCGTCTTTACTGCGGACTTTGGACAAGTTTGTTCTTGCCAACTAGAAACAATTTTACTACTGATTTAAGGTCTATCTCAAAATCTAATATCAAAAGCAACATTGTCATATTTTTGGTAGATTTAAAGCTACATTTCCACTAGGCGAATTCATTTACACAAATTCTAAATGAAGCCATTACATTGGTCGAAAACGAAGTCACTTGACAGTTGACACTTTCAACCAATGTAATGGCTTCATTTAGAATTTGTGCGAATAAATTCACCTAGTGGAGATTCGCTTTAAGGAAACTGAATTTGACTCAAGGTTGATTTCCACTAGGCAAAAAATTTGCTCAAAATTCCCTTCTCCACAGTGATTATTTGTTCTCATTTTAATCACTCACTTAGTCGTGTGATGTCAATATCTACCAATGGAATGTCTTCTTTTGGCTTTTACAGCAAATGTTTTGCCTATTGGGAATCATCC
>JAULBZ010003415.1:0-16467 GCA_032360805.1 Neoturris breviconis
TAAATTTGGCGGATGACGATTATTTTTAAATTTGGCGGGAATTTAATTTGGCGGTTTTGGGCAAAAACCGCCAAATCTGCCAAATTTCTTTCCTTAAGGTATACTAAACTTCACATTTCCTTCGTCAATAAATCTGAAACTTCAACTTTCTTGAGACTTAGGAAGAACAACATAAATATTTTGCAACGGGAATTTAGACTACCATAGAAACAGAGAATAAATACATGTGATTATACAGTTAGATTATCCACGTCAAAGCCACAATAGGTCGAAGTTCGGTTGTACAGCAGTGCTCACATCATCAAAATGCTGCAAGAAATTTTTCTCACCATAGTTTTACAAAAGTCTTGTTAAAAATCTAGCTGATTATTTTATCTACTTCCATGATTTTTATTGCCTCCGTATTTCGATGCTTTATTATGTATGCTGTATACAGGTTTAAAAATATTTCATTACCTGTATAAAAAGAGCTCTCAAAACCCAACTTCAACTTATTGTTGTGGCTCAACAGTTAGCTATTTTCTCAGGTAATACAGATATAAATCAGTTTCAGACGGCTTGAAGGGTTTCATTAACCGTTTTTTTTTTAAATCTTAACCCAGCGGGCAAACACTTGTTCAAAGTCGACAGTAAAGACGCTAGAATAGAGTCGTTTGACGTTGTTCTAGCGTCTTTACTGCGGGGATTAAACAATTTTTTTTTCCCACTGGAAACAAGTTCGCCAAGAGGAGTTTGATCGCTTGGTTTGAATGCTCTTTAAAAATTTATCCCCTTAAGGTTAGCTTTTACCCTGATAGAATTCACTTTATAGTTTACAAACAAGAGCCGTAATTTTCACATCAATATAATGTGTGCAAAAGCCAACAAATGAATTCAATTCCTTTTGGAAGGAATAATAAGGATAAATTTGGCGATACGCAGATTATGCTAAATTTGCGTGGATTTAATTTGGCGATACGCTGATTTTGTTAAATTTGGCGTGGATTTAATTTGGCAAATTTTGGCAAAATCCGCCAATTTCGCCAAATTTTCTCCACGCCAAAATTTCTCCGCTTAAGGTATATAAGCATATACAAATAAGGGTTAATAGCCTAATTCACTTGTAGTCCTTTTCAGAATAGCAATAAGTTCATCAAGAGAAATTCGATCGTTTGGTTTGAATGCTCTGCAGTATCTTATTTTGTTATGCAGTATCGCATAATGAGACTGAAAGTTATCAACTTTTCTGAATAAGATGCCTAGACAATAACCAATTGCGTAGACATCAGTTCCAAACGAACATGGGTAGTTAAATAACAGTTCTGGTGCAATTTGCCTATCGTTTTCCATTTTTTGTGAAATCTCTTGAGTATATGTCATTCGTTTATATTCTACTACCGAAGGTAAATATTCACTTATTCCAAAATCTATTATGCGTAATTCTAAACTATTGTTCTTCTTCTTAATCAGGATATTATCGAACTTCAAGTCACCATGTACGAAATTATTATGATGTAAATGTAGTACAACTTCTGCCAGATCTACTGCTATTTTAAAACAATCGGAAACAGATAATTCTGTGCGATAAAAATATCTGAGAGTGTTTGCAGCTGGTTTCTCCGTGTCACCAAAATATGTTGTAAGCAAAGAGTAAGGCTTTCGTTCTAGTAATACTCCAAGAAGAGTAGGTAAACATCGATGTGATGGTATACTAGCTAGCATACTTGCTTCGTGCAAAATATCTTTCTTCGAAACATTATTCAAGTATTGCTTAACACAAATCTTTGTCTCGTTGTAAATACCGATGTATGTAATTGCGGTAGCACCCTTACCGATATGTTGTTGGCTGGATGTCAACAGATCTTTACTAAGATACATGCATGGTAACAATGGTTGCACTTTTAAGTTCATTTGGGTGGCTTTGTGCACTAAAATGTGAAATTTAACTTGCTTAAAATTATAGTAGAATATTTTACCAGTCAAATCTATGTAATCAAAATTACCCATAAAAGCTTCACGAGAAGATACTTTTGAAGATCCAACATTCAATAAATCTAAGAGCATTTATTTCACCTGACAATTATTTATTTATTAACAGCTATACTCAAAAAAAATTTACTTTAAAAGGTGCGACAGTTAATCCTAAGCACCCCCTACCCCTACCCCTTTACTAAGAAGGGGCACTTAATAGAAAACTGCCATGCAAAGTTCTTGCTTATAGTTACATCAATATATATAAATGCATAAGGGAAGGATCTATAAAAAATGTTTGATTCTACAACATTTAAGTTTTATTAATAAGCAACCTCAAATAAGCACCCCCTAAAATCTTGAAAATTGTAAAGTGCGCCCCTCAATAAATGCGTAAAATCCTGGGCGAATATTAGAGGATTTACCGTATCTACTGTATTTTCACATTTCTGGACATACCAAGAACTTTTTGTAAATGTATATATCTATAACCTCTATATATAATGTAATAATAAAACATATAAATAAGATGTTGTCTGTGTACTCATATGGCATAATATTACAATAAATGAAAATGTAGATTCTGACCTGTGAATATTTTATGTTCTTCTGTTTGAATAGCGGTATGTACTAAAAAGACATTTTAGCAAATTTAAGTTGTATAAATATATAACGAACTGGTTTTGTCTCCGGATGAGTTAGAGCATGCTCAACTATATATAATAAATGTCATTGCACATGCTCAAACTAATCTGGAGACGAGATCAGGGAGCACTGCACACTGTTTCAGGCTAATTCGCCTTCATCACTCACTCTCGATGTCAATAATCCATATGTCAATGTTGTAGTATAAGTTCCTCCATGTTATGTTATGTCTCTGTTATGTCTCTGTTAGTCTCTGTTAGTAAACATTTGCCAAAATTGGCATGTGACCTCAGCCTCACTTTCCTGTTTGTCTGATGTTCGTGTCCACCCTTCCTCTCATTCTCATTCTGAAATATTTATCTACAAGATAAGACATATAATTATTTCTTCTGATTAAACCCTGTGTCAATATCACAACACTCCCTACTGATCAGACCCCTAAAATTAGGCACTTCAGAGTATATTACTACTGTATATTACACTGTTAGAACAACAAAATTTAGATACACCTTTTTCGTTATGATATTCTGTCATATCCATTGTTGTTAAATTTGAGTAGAATGATTTCGAATTGCTACATGTTTTTCTGACACTTGGGAATGCTTCACGTACTAATATTCCAAGTTCTTTATTTGTCACAGTGATAGAAGCCTGTTCAAATGCTTCCTTTACTTCTTTTATAATGACTTGATGTCCCAAACTTTCTCGAAATAAAGTTTTCAACCTGTAACAAAAAATATAGCTACATCTTTGACCAAATACAGGAACACAATACTGGTACTATAATATTTAACAAAATTGCACCGACTGTGCCAGCTTTTCCCCCATTGTCTATTCCTTGGTTAGGAATATTCAATCGAGGAAGTGACTCTAGTAAGAAAAGTTGAAGAAGAACTGGGAAAACGAGGCAGAACATGAATAAAAAAATATTATTGCTAGACTATATACTAAGTATATAGTATACTTATAGCTAGATCCCTTCAGGGAACTCCCACAGTGAACTGCTCTGAAAAGTGCAGCCATCGTCAGCAGCCCGTACACAAACGAATCTTATATTCTAGTTTAATTAGGTATAAAAATATTCTATAGCTAGCAAAGCTGTGTGGTGGGATAAAATACCTAGCTAGCTATATCTTATTTCAAGTATTTGAGACGTCACGAGAAAACATCTGGTTCCTTTTTTTGATACTGTGGTGAGATGAAAACCTAAAAAATATCCCGAAAAAATCTCTTATAGAGGTTAGGGGTCACCTTTTAAAAGCTAGCTAGTGGTTGGTGAGGACACGTGATTTTGATTGGATGATGATTCGAGTGTGGTGTTGGGGTCCTGCTACCTGACTACATTATATATCCTCGCGTCGTTCACTTTGTTTCAAAAGTGAAGAAGACACATTACTTTTTAATTTTCTCTACTCTCTTTCCTTCATGTTTATCCGAAGGTTTGTTTGTTTTGATGGTGGTGCTTATTAGCAGCTTTCTTTTTTCCGCCATTTTTCTTGTTTATGATTTAATTATTTTTTGCCGGCATACGACATACGACATAAAATCGATGAAGTACAAAATACTCGTGTTTTACAAAAAAAGTAGATACGCAGGGATACTAATATAGAACCTATAACTTGTTTATTCTCTTATTAAATCCTAAACAGAATACATCGATTGTTTATTAACATGTTAGTAGTCTATTGATATGAGAAGATATAACTTTTATAGTAACAAATTAAAGTTTCGATTAAGTTTCGTTTCAGTATCGATAAGTTTCGGTTAGTGTCAATTCATTCCTTGCAAAGGGCATTTCTTGCACGCCACACACCGTTTTGTTGAACTGGAATACCTACTTTATTTGTACAAACTTTCGCGAGGAGAAACTTTCGCGAAGACAAAAATTCGCAAAATTTTCGCATTTCGCGTGGATAAACTTTAGCGAATGGTCTAATTTTAAAAAATTTGCGAGAAGAAACTTTCGCGAATGGCTAAATTTGAAAAATTTCGCGAAGATAAACTTTCGCGAATGCGAAATTTCCAGGATTTATCATTTTTTAAATCAATAAAGAACATTAAATTTTATCAGTTTGAAACACTTTATTAACTACTTTTTTCATTACTCACAAAAGTTACAAGTTGTATTGAAATTGATTGATACAATAAAAAAATAACAATTTATCTCGTGATTATATTTGACATTTTTTTACTTCATTTCACAAACAAAAAGTTCCACCGCTACAGTATTTTGGCATTTTTTTCGCAAAAATAAACTTTCGCGAATCAGTAATTTTGTTTTTTTCGCGAAGATAAAGTTTCGCGAATCAACGATTTTAGAGTTTTCGCGAAGATAAAGTTTCGCGAATGAGGCCTAAATTCGCGAAAGTTTCTCCTCGCGAAAGTTTGTACACCTAAAGTAGGTAGAAACTAGATGCGAAGCGGCTGATGCAGCAGCACAAACACACCAATTTATAAATTTAATCTGAGAAAAGCGATTAATTAAAAAGTTAGGCCTAGACTTTTATTTGAAAAAATGCAATTATTTGAAGGAATTCCGTATTTGACAGCGAATTAACAACGACTGCTAATTTGGTAATTGGTTTATAAAACAGATCTTCAATTACAGCAAACTGTTTATATTTTGTAATTGTATTGCAAAGTGAACGTTGTTCTTACGTTACATAGATGAGACTGGGGTTATGTAAAACACTCATCATTTTTTAATAAATTGTCCTAGTGCATTTTTGAACTGAACGATGAAGTAGAACACGCGGCGGGAATAAAACTTTATATAAAGGAGATACCGTAAAACTCCGACCTATATTAGTTCGTAAGGCTATTTGATGGGATAACATGCAGGGTGGGCTTATATAAACTGAAAGTTATTTATAGTCTAAAAGTCTAAAAAATACGGAAAACAACTTCAATTGGATTTGTTCTAATCCTCCTAATCTAATTGGTAGTGGCAATAATTGACATTCTGTATCTGAGCATCACCAATAATAGGAATAAATTAAATTCTTAATATTTCTTCTATTGGTACTAGATAGTTCTCTATGCTCGCCATCGTCTACGAAGTTTCTATAAGAAGTGGTATCTCAATAAATTGTCTTCGCATATGAAACTTACGAAAATAAGACATGTTCCGAAATAATTTTTGGATATGATACATGCGTTCATATAAGAAGAAGCGATATCTTAATAAACTGTCTTCGCATATGAAACTTATGAAAATAAGACATTTTCTGAAATAATTTTTGGATACGATACATGCGTTCATATAAGAAGAAGCGCTTTCTTAATAAATTGTCTTCGCATATGAAACTTACGAAAATAAGACATTTTCTGAAATAATTTTTGGATACGATACATGCGTTCATATAAGAAGCGATGTCTTAATAAATTGTCTTCGCATATGGAACTTATGAAAATAAGACATTTTCCGAAATAATTTTTGGATACGATACATGCGTTCATATAAGAAGAAGCGGTTTCTTAATAAATTGTCTTCGCATATGAAACTTACGAAAATAAGACATTTTCTGAAATAATTTTTGGATATGATATGTATGCATTCATATAAGTGTTTATAGGCGTTTATAGGTGTCATATAGGTGTTTCAATAATTGTCTCCGCTTTTTTTGTTTTTTTTGTTTGCCATGCAGTCCTAGTCTTGCAACATCTATCTGCGAACGAATCCTTCGACGACTTCCGATTCGAAAGGTGGATTCAAAGATTGAGAAGTGATAATTCTATCAGTGCCGCTGCATAAAGATCTCCGACACAATGATAGATGAATTTTTCAAAATGTCACGGTGATATGGTGATAGGCACTCTTATTCTAAACTGACAAAATACTTTGAGACCTTACAGCAGATATATAATGTTGATGGGTTTTAATTTCGCGTTTTTGAAAAACTTGCGAATTTACTATTTGAGAAGTATCAATACTTTTGCTGACTTGCGAAATTTAATACCCGCGAATTTCGAAAGATTTGGAGGTAGCAATGTTTTTTCCGGGAAATTACGAACCTTCGGGTACATTAATTTCTCTCCGATTTAGACGCCAGGAGAGAAGAAGCCCTGGGAACGGTTATTCTGAGCTTGTAAATGAGCGGTACGCAGAACCCAAAGAAGAAATAGTTTTAGGCTCGTTTCTTGTTGCCATTCCAAGTCATGTTTGTCAAGTCAAAATTCCTCAACCGAAAAAAGATGCAACTAAAAATACAAACAAAAGTTCTAGAACCGTGGATATTCGGGACATGCTTGGGAGGGTTACGCAACAACCTACTCCGGAGCCTGCGGATGTATCAACTACTATTATAATTGACTAAGTTTGACCCTGATAATTTGCGATAGCAATTAATTTAGAGAAGAGGGATTAAAAATAAATCAACGGTTAAAAGCCAGACAGTTTTCTTTGCAAATTATCAGGCTCAAAGTTGATGTTTTACATAGAAAAAAATGCCTAGGGTTAAAATTAATATTTGTTTGTTTGTTTTATAGATAATACGACCATTAAAAAACTTGAAAATTTAGGGCATAAACTTTCGCGAATGAATGAATGTGAAATATTTTGCGAGCATAAACTTTCGCGAATAAGGCTTTTTAGAATTGTTAAAACTATTAAATTATTATTTTACTTGGGCCATTATTTTAGTGTCCTGCCATGTTATTTTACTTGAGTCATTTTTTTAGTGTCCTGTAAAATAACATGACAAGACTTTCCAACGTTTTTGATGTTATTTTACTTTAGGAAGTGTTTAGTGTAGTGTCCTGCCGTGTTATTTTACTTGGAAAATTGAAAACAACAATAATTTTGGAGAAGTTGATATTTAGCCTGATGTACATACGCATACCAGGAGCATATAATAATTAACTACACCAATTACATTTCCATATTTATACCCCCCCCTCCCCCCTAGGACCTACCTCAAATGTCCTTAAATGCAAAGAATCATTATCATTTCGTGGTTAAAAAACTTTCAGTCCTCCTGCCAAATGGAGTGCTAATTTTATAGTCTTTTCCGAAAGAAAAACCGTTGAAGTAATAATGCATTTGCTCACCACCCTCCCAGTTTCTGTTTAATCTGCAATAAATAATAAAATAATTGCTGTGTATACATAACGGCTCATTATATACCGAGATATGAAATAAAGACTGATTGAATGATCAAACAGGTTTTTTCTTAAGTTAATTCTCTCATTAATAGCCGCATCTCCTACTGTCTGTACAGATTTGTGCAAAAGTGTTTCTACAACAACAACACATCATTAGCGCATTTTTCCAAAGTCGTGTGTTGAGCTTGTATTTGTGGGTACATAAAAGGCGATGGTCGATTACCTTTCACAATAGACCGCAGTGGATTCGAACCACTGTCAGGGTAGCCAACGCTCTTCACCCTACACTAACGGTCTGCTGCTAAGTTAATCGACCAGCAACCTGCAATGTACCAGTAATAGTAATATGACACATCAAACATTAGACTTGACAAACGTGAATGATGTGGCCTTGTTGGAAAAATGAAGCAGAACAAGGAAACATCTTAGATGTTCTGATTTATGACAGTATTAAAATCTGATCTGTCATAGTCTGCTCTAGTCTTAGTTGTTAACTCGATTCCCTCAATAAGAATAAGTGCAAAACTATTCCAGCAAAGCTACATTTTTCGCTCTGTCTCATAAAGCTGTGTACTGGTCATGTAGGTAAGGGTACATAAAAGTCGCTGGTAGAGAAAAAGTTCACAATGGACCGTTGCGGATTCGAACCACTGACTTTGGGTTAAGATGGACCCACGCTCTTCCAACTGAGCTAACGGTCGTCTGCTACTAAGATAATCTACCAACAGCCTTATATGTTGCCTTACCTATATGGCTCACACATCAACTTGATTAGAACAAAATATGTGACTTCGCTGAAATAGTGCTGCAACTCTTCTCAACAAAGAAGTCAACTTAAGAACGGACTACAGCAGACTATGACCGAGCTGATTACTAGATAGCCGACAAGAAACAGCTGTGTAGACGTTGGTACTGCAGGAAGCTTATTAATAATATCAGACTACAGAGTGTATATCAAGTATACGAGGAATCCTAACAGACGATCTTAATCCTATCCGGTAATTCGGTTCCCCCATAACGGTCGTACATTGTACACCGCTGTAGCTCAACAGGACGTTTCATTTGTCAAGAGGCTACCTCATCATGGGGTTTCAACTTATTAAGAACATCGGTCTACCGGATCTCGGACATTCAATGGATACGAGTGTGCTAACTTCGTAGCTTGAGAAATAGTTTAAAAAAATCAAAAAATCTTATGTTTCATCATCTGACACAGTTGGAGCATAAAATGTTTGAGCTAATGCTCTCATTACGTGGAATTGAGCATGCAAAGTTTCTTTCCTGTATTTTCTGCACATGGCCTTTAGTATAATTCGAATTGACTGCCAGTCTGTAGTGCATATGTGATCGAACGTCGATCCTCCCAATTGCTGGGCAGCGAACACAGAATCGTCAAAATCTTCTTTTTTTTTATTTCGTCCTTAGTTTCAATTAGATTTCTGAATATGTATAGGATTTTAAGAATAAAGGAACGTTTAAATTTACCTCCTTGTGACTGGTACCAGTCATGCCTCAAATTTTCTTCATCAAACTCAAGCTTTTTTTCTAAAATGAATTGGCAAGTTAGTAGTCCTTTCCGAGAACAATTTATTTGTAAAAGCTATTGTGAAATTCTAACTAGGATATGTCATTGTAAAAAGGCAAGCAAAAGGTTCTACTTACTATGCTTTGCTTGTATTATGCTTTTGCTTTTGCAAGAACGTGTCTTATTGTACCCATAAGATTCTTCTTTAACGTCAACAGTATCATCAACTAAAAGTATAAATGAAGAAATGTATTCTTAAGGGCAAATCTATCTGTCTGTCTACTTTCCTACATGCCTACCTACATATCTATGTATCTCTATTTCTAACCTCTGTATGACATGTGTGGTGATTGTACCAAGCTAAGTAAATAGCTGATTTTACTTTTTGCTTCCTCAGCATCCTTTTTAATGGCAGCTTCAGATACTGGAACAGTAACAGCAGTAACAGCAGCTACAAAAAAAGATGGAAATGTTTTTTAACTGAACGGATGCTTTATTTTTTGTGGCGCTAAACCATATGTGTAAACACTGTCTATCCTGATTCTATCTACGAAATATCTAAAATACATCAAGCGCCATCTTATTGCCAATGAATAATAAGCAAATACAACTTGCGTGTTTTTGTAACCAGCCTTACTGATGATGGCGTCATAGTCGAAATACCAGAATCAGATGAGGATGTAACTGAGTTTGAAGATTTATGAACTCTGAAATCGGTGATTGGTGAATCTGAAATCACAACATTTAATTGAGGATGTCCAGCGCTATTGATGCAAATCAATAAAAACCTGAGACGCATGAAAACTGTAAATCTCTGTGTAGTTAATATTGGATGTAATTTCATCGTTAAATTCTAAATTTGAAATGATCCTAGTCCTTAAACATTAATTTAACAAAACTTGCGGTACTAAGGTAATATTTTCATGAAAATGTTATTTTCCAATAATTGTAGAATACTTACTTAAGGCAAATAGGTAGATGGGGACACAAACAAAAGTCTATACCTATACCAGAACATTGAATCTTTAAAAGATCCATCAACTCCTGATCCTCAAACGTTTCGCCACTCTTCTCGGAAATTATCTTTGTTTGTCGTTCAAGCCTGTTCTGGCACCTTTCTCGCCACCCTTTTTTTTCTGATTTTCATAACCTGAGCTTCTTCGCCAACCTTAAACAAGTCATGGCAATCTGCGTGGTTCTCTGGTTGGCCCAATGTTTAACATAATACTTTCGACAAGTGCCCTCATTATGTTTCATAAAAACATTGGCCATTTCTTTGAGATTTTCATCTCCTAAACCACAAAGTTCAGTGGCGACTGATGCCCAAAGTCGAGACGGACTTATTCTCTCATACATTTCGCTATCCAGGAACACTTCCGCTAACTTAAACGCAGATGTCAATGCATTACTTATTAGCGAATGGCTTATAGGACATCCCGTTGGCGAATGTATCGGCCTGGATGAGACGAACAAGTACCTAAATGCCGAATCGACTAGGTCATCTATAATTAATGTTGGCCTGAGATACTGGATGTAGACAGTGATGTTTCTGTATATTTCCTGTGTCAGTGCCACAATCTTAGTGCCATATATCATTGAGGTTTTGTAACGAGTACTTTTTAAAATCTTCTCGCCTACAAATTCTTCATCGTCTTTTGCGTTCTTCATCGTCTTTTACATCGTTAGAGATCTTCCAGTGCTTGATTTGGTCTCTATTTAATTTTTTTGCTTTCTTCAAAAGAACAGACCGCTTCTTGACTGGAGTGATTTGAAATACCCCACGCTGACGGGGTTGCTTTGCCACGGACACTTTCTTTGCCTCTCCTTCTTCTGGTTGTTTTGGAATAGGGTGAGGTCTTACTGCTTTATCAAATGATGGAGGAACTCTCCCCGTGTCTTGGCTGGTGACAATCTCGCTGCTGGTAATCTTCCTCATCATCTCATCAGAAGTTTTTCTGATTTCTAGTATTTTCGATTGGTACTGATCGGAATGCCTAATCAATTTGTGAGTTCTTTCGACGTGTTGATCGATTCTATCAACTACAGTAAAACATTCGGAACATATAACAGGCTTGGCATGCCCTGTTTTGTCAATTCTCGTCACATAATTATACCTTCGAATGGTCCATGCCTGGTACAGCTTAGCTTGTGCATGTGTCCAAGCATGGCCTTTGCCTGACAAATGCCTCGCAATATTTATTTGTTTGTAACTACAACTTTTCACAGGACATTCTATCATATATCTGGTCTTCCCATTTCCATCCAGAATTGGGAGGACTCCCTCAATTCCTCCAAACTCTCTAATTATGTCGCCCTCAATATTTGACACGATCTTGTCAATCTTTTTATCTAATACGTTCTTCTGCTCTGCACTTAATCCAGTGGACAAGTCCATTTTTCTTTCAAAGCCATACCTTGGCGGAACCCAGTACGCCTGGCCCTTATAATGTTTATGAATAGTAACATCTCTCTTTTTTTCTTCCTCATACGTTATCTCCATGCAGCTCCTTTTCGGTACGGTTTCTGCTTCTGTACCTTCCTTCTGTTCTCTTTCTCTTCTAATCTTTCTATTTTCTGCCACTATTTGCCTTACTAACTTTGTTGTTTTATCTTCCTCTTCTATCACTTTCTTCACTTTTCTCCTTTCCTCTTTTTTCTTCTTCTTTACAGGTTCGTTATCGTCTTCTCCAAATTCACTTTCTTCCTTTTCTTCTTTACTTAATCTCTTTCTCCTAACCGTTTCTTCTTCTTTAGAAGAAATTAGAAGAAATATATTTTATATACGCTGTATTCACCTTTTCATAATATACTTTTACAATTCAAAATTGTCAAATGCCAGGGCAAGCTCGTATTGAGTTTCTTCTACTGATTTTTTGATCTGATTTAATTTTGCCGACGATGTGCAATTTTGCGGACCCCTTGGTCCTTCAATAATTCGCGCAGATTTAATTTCGCGGAAATTTCTAAAATCCACAAAACTATGCGTATTTAGCCAGTCCAAGTCAATGGTCCAAATGATACCTCTATAAATCTAAAAGCACTGATACTTGTTCAACAATGACATGCTTTGCGGCTAACTATATTGGGGAAAAAATCTCCAACGCAGTGGAAATATTATTGGAATATCTTATTTTTACAAAATTTGTTACATGCATTATGAAAATCATGCAGAAAGGAAGTATTCTGTTCCACAGGCTCTCACAAAGACGTCGAGATTGTGGAACAGGCTAGTCTAAAGGGAACTTTAAAGAATATAATTCGAAAATATTTTGCTTTTTTTATATTTTGTTGGACGCACAAAGTTTATAATTATTTATTTGGATACACAGAACCGAATAGGATTTTAAAAATACACTATTTTCAGTTGTGAAATAAACTGATAGCACATTGTGGAGAGAATTCTCTCTATTCGACAACATAAATATCCGATTTAACCAAAAAGAGGTAAATAGCCTTGGGAACAAGGTTGGGATATGTATGTCTTTCGCAACGCTTAAAAAGTTGCATTATGACAACAGGTTGCACGTAAACAATTGGACACAAGAGCAAGGTCAATGTAATTAAGTCCTTTATATTTTTACGTTAGTATAAAAACTCAAACACACACAGTTCATTAAAAATATTAACAAGCATAAATATAAACAACCTTGAAGTGACAAAACTGTCATCTCTACCAAATACTGCTCGGACTCGGAGCGTATTTCTAAACGTTTCAAATTTTGTCTGATTCTAACGATGTTTAAAAAACTGCAGATAGAGCACAAAGTGAGCTTTTGACATTTATGTAACTGTGAAATTGTTCGCAAAAGAAGCTGTCAATGGCGGCAAATCCCAATGGTCTGTTCCATCTAAATGTCTTTGTATAATTATGGGTAAAACCATAAAATACATTGTGAAAGAACCTTATTTTTGCGAAGAAACTAGACTCTCTATTCTTCGAGTATTCCGAAAGACTGCATGCAAAATCATATAAAATATTATCAGGAGCTGACACATGGAAGCCATAACAATGCCCATGTGTTGTACAAAACCACAGGAAAAGATAAGTGGTACTACGGTAGGAAACTTGTTTTCGCAATGCATATCTGGACAGTCATTAAAATTGTTTTTTCTGTCTTTAAAGAAAAGGAACACATCTGTCAAATTTGACAGCTATGATTGTTAAAATGATAGGCTCTGCCATACTTTGGAGGATTTTATGTTTCAACTATTGGAGCAGGGTCATCAAAAGTGTGGATATTTCTGATTAAAGCAACAAGGTAATCAATGAGATATAGCACATCTATATGAGGATGTTGAGTTGAAATACTCAACAAAGACGTTAAAAACAGCTGAAAGTTTAGGACAAAATAATTTACTGCGATGAATAAATACTTGTAGATCAGTTGTGGACAAACTTCAATTTAAACAACCGTTTGTGAATTCGGACACATCAGCACAAAATCGAAATGGTACAATGGTGTCAATTGACAAATCAGAAGCCAAAGCTTTCTTTTCACCATCACTACATTTTCCCGATAATCTAACCATTCTCGATAACACTGACTGTAAGAATTGAACATATCTACATCATTCTCAGCTAAGTTTTGAAATATCTGTGGCTCCAAATCATCTTCTGCATTCGTTGATATTACATGCTTGCAACAGCGTTCTAGATCTTTCTAAGCTTGCTGGAAACCACACGGTTCATTTTCTCTTTTAGTAAAAAGAAAACCACGATCAAGACGCTTAAGCTTTGTTTCCTCAATCTTTTTTGAAGCCTACTTCAATTTTTGTTTCATCACATGCAAGAATCTGGCTGGTTCCACCACACCGATAACACGGCTGTTAAAAATCAATATGCATATGCAATATCTAACCAAAAAACCAATCTACAAAAACAGGCACGGACATAAACGGGGTTGTATTTCAGTTTTCTCATTTGTATCTGTTGTTACACATTAAAACATATCCACTGAATGTCTGACCACTTGTACTAACAGCGTCCACAAACTCCTATCCTATTTCATAACCAGCCCAAGTGATGCCCGAAAAACGAAATATATACAGTCAGATGCATTATCTCATTATCTGATACAGGTCATTCGAACACAATTTCTCGAATACACACTACATTTTACAACCATCTTCTCAAGATTGAGGTTAGTGATGCCGCGCAAAGCTGTAATTCCATCAGCGTACTCTTCAGATATCCATTCAGCCTAAAGAAGAAGTTACTGAACATTATCAAACATTTATATCACCAATTATGACCTGTTTTACAGAGCACAAGCTTAACCAGGCGCGTTTAAAAGATGAAGGATCATAATTTAATCCAGAGTGTCGTGGTTGTTACGAATGGAAAACTTTTAGAAAATCTTAGGGGGTGGACGTACTCAAAGGAGTGTGCTAATTAAAAAAAATCAAGAAAATGTGTTTTGCATTACAGGTACTGGCACGCACAGATGACTGTTTGTTGTTATTTTGTAAATATATATGTATAAAAAAAATAATAATATAAATAAATACCGTTTTGAAATTTGAGTATGACATCCTAGGCAATATTACGAGACCACTGTTAATTATTTTTTTTCAATTTTGCCAGCTTGGGGCCGAGTATAGGCGAAAAAGGGATTTTTCAAGTTTTCAAAAAGTGGAGACTTTGAACATTTTCAAGAATTTGAATTCATTGAGGTTTTGACCACATTCACCTAATATCATATCCAAGTGATAAGGGGAGAGGGGAGAAATAGAAACTTAGAATTTGTTTTAACAGGAATTTCTTGGAGAAACTTCTGCGTCAATGATAAAAGATTTTTTTTTAATTTGTTTTTAGAATTTTAGGGATTTAAGATTTTGGAAAGTTTCTTTCTTCAATTTTGAAATAAATCTTAATGTTTATTCACTTTAGGGCAATAAAACATTTAATTACTATCATGAGTATAAATTGTTTTAACATTATTAATTACTTGCAATTCAAATTAGAAATATAATGTCAATATACAATTCAACAGGGGAAGGTTGTTTTAATGAAAGAATAAATTGTTTTAATGAATATGTAATCTAATATATAATTTTAATAACCTTTACTTTCAAGTATTAACTTAATAAATTAAGTGTAACTTTTATTAGTAGTTTTATAAATGCATGATCAAAGCATATCCTATACTATATATAACTACATTGAAAATAAATGCATGGTCTCTATATACATAATAGTCTGAATGTGGCCTATATAGTGTAACACATACCTACACACAACTAATACTATAACATAGGTGTATTGTCTATTTTAATTTGTTGTGTACTAATGCTGTGATAAAGCGTGTATGCAATTCATATCCATTGTTAAAGAGTGATTTTTGAGCATTGCTTCAGGCAATTATATGAAATGTAACTACTCTCCTATACAGTGATTCTATATAATTCTACCTTGATAATTGTTTATTTGATCTAAAACCGTATCGACTTAATAAGGACATGAAATTCTAATGCTATGTAAAGTTTGGGTAATTACCCTTGATATGAAATTTCACTACTCTCCTCCACAGCGGCCTTACATAATTTTACCTTGGGAAGTGTGTTGCAAATGTTTATTTGTAAACTGTACCATCTTAATAAAGACACATTTCAAGCATGCTGTAATGTGTGTATGCAAATTGTATTTGTGTTTAGGTTTAACTTAAACGGTTTGGAGGCTACTTTCAATACCGTACCTTTGATTTATGTATATACTTGTTAAAACAAAAAGTATTTCAGTTTGTCTAAACAGTGAAATCTTATCAGCAATTTTGATAATTATAAACATTAAGGCCTTTGACTGTTGCATCATTTGCTGCTTAAATGCCTTTTGGCAACGTACATTGAAATCTAATTATTTTTGCTTCAATTTCAATTCTTCTTCCTTTAAACTCTGTTCTTTTTGAAATTTTTCTTTAAGATACATTATCGTACTGTTACCAGAACTTCTCAGGGTCTTTTTGGAGTTGCTTCAGTAATCTGGTCCTCAGTTTCACGCTTTTTGTGTCTCTGATAATCTCTCTGACGCTTGATTACGGACATTTTCTGCAGATTTTTTTCTTCTTTAGTTCTTTTATTTTGACCATATGATTTTGAAGGAGTTCCCATTCGTGTTTTTTGCTGTAAATTTCACTTAATAGAAAGACTAGTGACACAAGCAAAGACTAGAAGATCTACTTGTTGTGGTCTGGATGGGCTGCTACTGTTATGACGTCCAGTTTTGGCTTGAGATTAATCTCATCTAG
>JAULBZ010003416.1:0-16466 GCA_032360805.1 Neoturris breviconis
GGAAGGAAGAAGACAGTATCCTCCTTTTGCAAGATTATATGGTATTCATTACGATATCAACATTTGGTAAATAAACTGTAGTCTTTAATTATGTTCATCTTATTCATTAGAATGATACATGCCTTTCTAATCCTTGCCAAAATAATGGAACATGTCAACATGTCGGTACTGAAGGATACAACTGCACTTGTGATGTTTTTTTTGGTGATAATTGCGAATATGTAAGTTATCTTTAATATATTGAGTTGTTTACTTTCTAACCAAATCTACGTTTTAACTGTGTGTTATATTTGCTGATTTACAATCACGTTGGAAGCTTAGGTTCATATGCATTTGGGAAAGGGGAAACGCAAAGGGAAGAGAATAAATAGAGAAACTACGCTGAATTCAATTCGAAGAGTTCAACTTATTGTAAACTTAAGTCGTAACATTTTGATAATTTTTTAACACGTGTCATATTTTAAAGTATGCTACTATTACATCTAATGGCACAAATTTTATTTATTCGAGATAAATCAGTGAACCTGGGCGCGTTAACGCTATTATCACTGTGCTTTTTAGGAGCTCCTCGACACTAGTTGGAGGTGGATTCCGCCCCGCCTCCTGGAGAACTCTGGATTGCTATGAAACTTGGTATGATATTAGTACCAACTATAACAAGCATTTTGGTCCAAAATATTTTTGATGACGTCATCAGTTTATTACGTTAACTTCTTCTTTTCATAAACGTAAAAGCTTTTCATTTTTTGTTGTTGTAATAATTACCTTTAAAAAGGAAATAATTGTTTGGAAATTGGGGTCGATTTTCAAAAAAAAATAATCTTGGAAAAGTTTTATAAAGGAGAAAAACTAAAACTCTGAAACTACCCCTGCCCCCTAGTGGCATTAGGGTTAATATAGATAAAACCAATAACAAGTCTTAAAGAGGATCGTTTGTTACATATGTGGTTGTTCCACTAGTCTATTGCGCAATATTTAAATTGCCGACGTCAGCAGTCTTTGCCCAGTAGTTATTACAAAGTATTCTAATCTAGATGAGATGAGACCGCTTAGAAAAAGTTGTTAGCAAGAGGTTTATTATGTGTTGACCTAACATTATGGAAAGTGTTAACACTATAGCATGGTCTTATCAAAAGTTATTAAAGGGAGTTAAAACAACTCACAGTATTGAGGAACCCCCAGAAGGCCCTATATTATTAGGATTAAACATAAAAAGGCGGGTTTATTTACACACATGTGTTGTTTACAGCTTGTTTTATTGTTCAAAACAACATATTTTGTCTCATTTTTTCTAGAGCATAAAATCATGTGACATTTTATGAGATCTTGAAACTTTATGTTTAAATTTTATTCAGGCAACATTATATGACTTTGAAAATTTTGTAAATTATGGAGATCATTACTTAGCATAGAGCTTAATGAGATAGTGAGATTGTGAGATGCCAGTAAAACACTTTGGGAGATTCACTTTAGTTGACAACTGGTTTATTTCGAAAAAGTCTCTATATAAAACAAATTATTAATCTTTAAGCAATATAAATAATAAGCAAATTTGTTATGCTATTTTATGCTACTGCTGAAAGAAATGTTTACCGCGCAACCTCGCTTTTAAAATGTTGAATAATGCACCAAATTTTGGACGGGTTTACTTCGCAACCTTTGGGTTGTTTAAAAACGGCTCCAATTGTCGACGTATATATTTAAATCCTTAGGGTGTTCAAAAATGGATTCAATTTTGGGTGAATTGGTTTTCGAAACCCTTTGGGTTTTTTAAAACGGATACAATTTTGAATGTTTAAGTTATTGCATTGCATCAAGTTCTACTTTGAGTAGCCAACACTTCGTTTTCTTCGTATTTGTGAATAGGTATATTATAAAAAGGATTACATTCAAAACCTTTAAGGATTTATTTGTAAACCCCTTTATTCCAACACCACCCTCCCTCACCAAATCTGGAATATTTTCTACCACTACCCCGCCTGCCGCTTATTCCTACCTCCACTTTTTTGACACTTATTTTATACTTCTTTGATACTACTGAGTAACGGATTAATGTTATCAAATACCAGATAAAACAGTTGGAAAATGGAAAATAACAAAATTATTAGACCAGACACTTTTCCTTGTGAGGCTGTTGAAAAGGCTACAAATGACTGACTGTCAGCGAATGTTAACAAATATAATATTTTCTTTTAGCAATTTGCAAATTGTAGTGATCTCGTTAATGGCATCAGTACTGAAGACCATCTACAGCAAATATTGAAAGATTTGCGTAGAATAAATGTTACTGGATTAATCGAATCTGCGATCGAATATGCTGAGAACAAAACAAAAGAACTAATAGCGTCAAAAGATAAATTATGCGAAATAGCACCGAAAGTGGTCGTAGCGTTGAAACTGGCCTTACTTCTTCCATTACCTATACACATTAAGGCCATTATCTTGGGCATCATCGCAACACTTGAATTGTTGATAGAAAATTGTTGCAAAAAAAAATAAGGAACAAGAAAACAACCAGAAAAAACTTCTGAATACTTTCCGGTATATCTCCATACTCAGACTACAATATATGATCGAATAAATACCTGGAGTGTTTATTAAAACAACCACAATTTTTGTGGGCCGTTTATTTGACAGGTGCGTTTAATTGAGATGGTCGTTTTCAAAAAGAAATAAAGATTTTCATTGCAACGTTTTTTTATTTAATTTTCCAGTTAATTAGCATTATATGCATTCATTATATATATCTACATCTTCGTCATCATTGTCTATTAACCCAATTTTACGTGGGATTAACCCCGCCCTCCCCTCCCTGCCTAACTCATGAACTTT
Organism: Neoturris breviconis; assembly: GCA_032360805.1. Taxonomy (NCBI): domain Eukaryota; kingdom Metazoa; phylum Cnidaria; class Hydrozoa; order Anthoathecata; family Pandeidae; genus Neoturris; species Neoturris breviconis. The sequence continues at coordinate 2,833 of JAULBZ010003416.1, forward strand.
TAATGTTAGATCACAATGAAACTTGGCGCAATTATAGCACAAGATCTTTTTAAAATAGTATTAATCTTTTTGCTGGCGACTCTTTCAATGCAAAATGGAAAATGTTTTTTAATATTTGTTGATTGATTCTGGGAGGTAACACATAACTTTCTAATGCAATTTCATGGATTAGAATTCTATCTTTAAAGATCTGGTAGGAAATGTAGGTTAAAATCCATAACATTTCGAAAATATTGGGAAATACGGGAAAATAAGGAAAATCAGCGAAAACAGACGTTTCATTTCAAATTATTTTCTGGATAGGGTTCGCTTGTGAATATGAATCAGTGTTCAAAATATCCAGTTTACTCCTTTTTGTATTGAGGAATTTTAAGTGAGAAATACTGGGAATTTGAGATATGGCTTCAGATAATGGCTAATATCGGATTAACCGAATAATCAATTGACCTGAAATTTGACCCAGTAAAATAGGTCAATATTAAGACCTGGAAACTTCTAAGACACTATGTACTGTAGAAAAAAGTTATTTCCGAAAAACCATAGAACTTGCCCTGGAAAAATAATTTAGATTTTTTCCCAGTGGGCACGCAACGTCTTATTAGCGTCAAAAAGACGTCATTTTAACGTCGCGACGTCAAAAAACGTATTTTCGACGTTGATAAGACGTCGCGTGCTGGCAACATATGCACGTTCCTGGATTCTAGTATGTTATGAGTAGCATTTTCGGTCAATTAATTGAGAAGACAACTCCATTTCCCAGGTTTCACCTTTTGATTTCACCTCTTACTGCAACATGCTGATACCCACGAATGAATGATGAAATGATAAGTCCACCATGGTACCTTTACAAATAACGCAATGAACTTGCGATGATTCAATGACTTTAGAACTATAAAACAGCGCTGAGTCCGCTTAACCCTTCATTAGTATGGCGTGGACCTCCTAAATTTTTAAATTTTGCTGTGAAAGTAACATAACAAAAGTTATTTTCTTACATACTTTAAAAATCTGCATCATAAAATGATAAAATGCAATAAGGTATTAATCCTTGTGTATATTATATTCTTCTCTGAAAAGGCTTAAAAAGTCTAGAAAAACCTGGGAACACGGGAAAGTTCATCCGACCTTCCCTACGCGGCCTCAGTGAAAGAGAAAGGAAGTAATCTTAACTATTATTAACTGTATTCAGACCGGGCTTTTAGGGGTTCTGAATGGCCGGGGAGACACACTCTTCATAACTTTTGATGAAACCTGGCTGTAGTGTTGAAACTTTCCAGAAAGGTAGATCAACACATAATGATCATTTTAGCATAATAATTTTCTTGATGACGTCATTACTAACGATAAAACAGATGATGCAAAAAAACATTTAGTTTTATTCCCTAACTAAACTATTTATAATTTCAAGCAAAAATAATAAAAATATTTTTTTTTTAAAATATTTTTTACCACCTGTCAAAAATATGGTTGCTAGAAGAAAATTCTCCCTAGTTACCCCACCCCCCCAAAAAAAAAATAAATAAATAAAAAAAATTCAAGATGAATAAGATGAATTGCAGGAAAAATCATAATTTTTTAGTTATAAAAGCCATTTATTTAAAAATTAATAAGACCCTAGAATTATTTGCTGTTAGCTATATTTAGACACAAACATTTTACATTCATTAAAACACATAAATATGGAACCCAGTGGACTATTTTCCTCCGTTATGGACCTTGAAAGTTTCTAAATGTAAAAACAAATAAACAACGAGACGGGAAATTAAAGTAAGCAACATTGGTTAAATGCGATGCTGGCGTGTGCAATTTGAAACCTATTGTAATCGAAAACACTTTATTGCAAGATTTTAGAATTGTTCTAAATTTTCTACTCACGAAACTGATTTATGACGATGAAATACGCATTTTTATAACCAATCTATTACAGTGAAAAGCAGCATGATGAAACTCAAATAGGACTCAAACATGTGCATTCTACCAATCGTATATTTACAAGCTGTATTCATAGCTTAGAATTGGAAAAATAGACTACAATTTTTAAAACCAACTTTCTTTTGTTCCCTCGTAAAAGCGTGTGATGTGTGATTTCTACCATTGGAATGTCTATACACTCATTTGTTTTATAAGAATGCTCAAATTTTAGCTAGCCTCAAGATTCTTATCAAATCAGGGGATTTGAATCTTAAATAATTCTTATAAAATTATTTTTGTTTTTTTAGAATGAGCAAAATAAGTTATGAATTCGAACTTTAAAGATTTTGAATGGCGGGATTTGCATTGTAATGACTTCCTTTTTAAGCAATCAGAAAAAATAAGAAAGAACTCGTAGTTAACCTCTTTTCACTGGTGCCTGAGCATCATTCTTAGACAATTCTTATTTTTCTGCTATTTTCAGCCTAGGGATTCTTATAAAAAGAATTCTTATAAAAAAATGAGTGTAATTTCTGTCTACGCGTGCGCATTTTCCCTTCCGTTTTCTGAAGTGGAAAACGGCTTTAATGTATGCCGTAAATATTCATTTTCCGCAATATATATATATATATTTCCCTTCAATAAACCAAATTAGGAACTGACACATTTGTTAAAATTTCCAAGAAAAACATTTCGCTCTTATTTCTTATTTTTACTTCTCGTAAGTTTGTGCAAGCGCAATATTCTGCTCCCAAAATGAATAGGTAATCCGTTTGTATCATGACTTAAATTAGATCATTTGTTACACCATTCTTTTCTTTTAAACAGGAGATAAACGTCGCCGGATGTCATTTGCCTTTCCAATGGGTTGTCTGCAACTTCTTTTTATTATTTCTTTTTGTATAACTAGTGTTGTAATCATGATATGTGCCAAAATTTGTTTTAATCAAAAATGTTACATGTTTAAAACAAGGAAGGTAAAAAGTAAACCCTTATTTAAAGGAAAACAAAAAAAAAAAGATAATAATGATGATAGATCTATTCATGAAACCGAGGTGTTGCTTGCACAAAGTAGAATTTGATGCAATGTAATAACTTCTTTCTTATGCACTACAGTGCAGCCTACATTCGTGAATAGGTCTAATTAATAAGTACCAAAATATCGATAACAAATAAACATCATTATTTTTAATCAAAAGGTCTTATAAGAAAACTACAGTAATTTTTCTAACGAATCATAAAAAATGAAAAAATATAAAAAGTTCTAAAAATCTCCTTCCCCCACTCCCTGATTAAACTGATTAAACTGATTAAACTCCCTGGTTAATTATCTCGGATTTCGTTGTTTTTGTCTTAATCCATGAAAATAAGCGCATGAGATATGTCTATTATGAGTTAAATGGCGCAAATAAACTTGAAAAGTGCATTATGAGTTCAACTGCGAAACGACAGAAATAAGTAGCAGTAAAAATGAATGGCATAGTACGCAGCTTGGAATAGAATTCAAATTATCAGTTATGTTTTGTTCATGAATAAATTTGTAAGTGTGACTTGTAACTTGGTAACCAGAAAGTCTCTAGGGTGAAATAGGAAACATATATTTAAACTATAGTTTGTATAATTAATTATGATTAAAATTATAAACAGAAAAAGTAATGAGGTACATGTCAGAAATGAATCTCTGTAATTCTTTTTTGTCAGCATATTTAATAGAAAGAAAGCCATTCTTAATACACTGACAAAACAGAAGAGCTAGCATCATCAAGAATTTCCAGATAATCTGCACTGCTTAATCAACATATCGGAGGGATGGATATCAAATCGGGTTTTCTCGACGTTGTCCAGACATCAAACAGTATAGCAGCTACAAATTACGTACACCAGAGATGCATACGCATGTGCTTAATGTGCAAAAACATTTTCAAAGTCTGTAGTAAAGACGCTAGAACAATGTTAACCCTTCATTAGTATGGTGTAGTCCTCCTGAATTTTAAAATTTTGCTGTGAAAGTAACATAACAAATTATTATTCAGGAGATTATTTTCTTTTGTGACTTTTTGTCCCCTGAATCTTCTAATTCCACCCCATAAATTAACAAATGTTCAGAGGTACCCCACCATACTAACGAAGGGTTAAAAACGTTGTTCTGTCGTCTTTACTACAAACTTTGACGAATTATTTGTCTAATGGGTTACAATGATCTGCTGCGGGTATAATTAATATAAATATTGTGTTAATATGAACTTCCTTCTGAAGAAAGGTCTGTTTGTCACTTCAAAAATAACGAAAGTTTCACTTCGATATGTAGCTAGCAGAAAAAGTGAGACAGTGTTAACCCTCTTAAGGCCGGGAGGGGAGGGGGGAGGGGGGACGAAGTGCCCCTAGCACTGCAAAACCTTTTTTGTGTCTAAATAATGAAATAATGAAAATAAATAATGATAATAATAATGGCTTGTAGGACTAAAAAATTTATGATTTTTCCTGCAATTTATCTAAAATCATTTTGAATTCTTTTTTTTTTGCGATAACTAGGGAGATTTTTCTTCTAGCAACCATATTTTTAACAGGTGGTAAAAATTATTTAAAGAAAAAATCTATTCTTATAATTTTTGCTTAAAATTAATTTTGGTATATAGTTTAGTTTGGGAATAAAACATTTTTCAACTAAAAAAGGTTTTTTGCACCACCTGTTTTATCGTTAATAATGACGTCATCAAGAAAATTATTATGCTAAAATAATCATTATGTGTTGACCTAACTTTCTGGAAAGTTTTAACACTACAGCCTGGTTTCATCAAAAGTTAAGGAAGGGGTGAGCACATTGTGTCCCCCAGCTATTCAGAGCCCCCATAAGCACGGTCTGAATAGGGTTAAGAATAGTTAAGTTACTTCCTTTCTATTTCACTGAGGCCGCGTAGGAAAGATCAAAGGAACTTTCCCGTGTTTCCAGGTTGTGCCTATCTATGTATAAATGTACCTGTTGAATAAACGCTCCTCAAAAGTTTAAAATATTTTTCCATGGCAAGTTCTATGGTTTTTCTGGAAATAACTTTTTTCTACGGTACATAGTGTCTTAGAAGTTTCTAGATCTTAATATTGACCTATTTTACGTTTATTGGGCCAAATTTCCGGTCAATTGATTAATCCTATATTAGCCATTATCTGAAGCCATCTCTCAAAATCCTATGTATTTCCCATCTAAAAATCATTGATACAAAGAGGAATAAGCTGGAAATTTTGAACACTGATTTATATTCACAAGCGAACCCTATCCAGAAAATAATTTGGAGTGAAACGCACGTTTTCGCCGATTTTCCTTACTTCTTCCTATTTTCCCAATATTTTCGAAATGTTTTGGATTTTAACCTCCTATTTCTACCAGATTTTTAAAGATATAATTCTAATCTTTGAAATTGCATTAAAAAGCTATGTTTTACCTCTAATTGGGTTAATAGACGATGATGATTATATAAAAAAAGTTACAATGAAAACGTTTATTTCTTTTTGTTAACGACCCTATAAATTAAACGCACCTGTCGAATAAACGGCCCTCAAAAATTGTGGTAGTTTCAATAAGCGCTCCGGGCATTCATTCGACAGTATTCGGCAGTTTTTCTCGTTGTATAATTACATATGGTTTCTTTATTTACCTTTTGTACCATCAAGCAAGCATTTATCATTTGCAACAATTTTCTATCAACAATTCAAGTATTAGGATAATGCCTGCGACAATGGCCTTAATTTTTTTAGGAAGAATTGGAAGAGCAAATGTCAGCCATGTGACCAATTTCGGTGCTAATTCGCATAATTTATCTTTTGACGCTAGTAGTTCTTTTATTTTCTTCTTAGCTTCTTCGATAAAAGGTTTGAAAATAATAGTACTTATTTCATTCAAATCTTCCAATATTTGCTCTAGATGATCTTCAAAACTGGTGCCATTAACGAGATCACTACAATTTGCAAATTGCTAAAAGAAAATATCATATTTGTTAATTTTCGCTCACAGTCAATCATTTGTAGATTTTTCAACAGCCTCACAAGGAAAAGTGTCTGGTCTAATAATTTATGTTCTTTTCCATATTATAGGATATAATGAGAGAATAAATTCCTAACCGTTTTATCTGGTATTTGATAACATTAATCCGTTACCCAGCAATATCAAAGAAGTATAAAAGAAGTATCAAAAAAGTAGAGGTAGGAATAAGCGGCAGGCGGGGTAGTGGTAGAAAATCTTCCAAATTTGGCGAAGGTGGTGTTGGAATAAGGGAATTTACAAATTAATCCTTAAATGTTTTGAATTGTGCATCAAATTCAACTTTAAGCAGCCAACACTTCGTTTTCATCTATTTGTGAACAGGTCTATTGTAAATAGACCTATTCACAAATAGATGAAAACGAAGTGTTGGCTGCTTAAAGTTGAATTAGTTACACAATTCAATAACTTTAACTTAAATAAGTTATTGCATCGCATCAGGTTCTACTCTTAGCAACCAACGCCTTGTTTTCATATTCTCTTCCCTTTGCTTTTCCCCCTTCCTAAATGTATATGAAGCTTCTAATGTGATTGTGAATCAGCAAATAGAACACACAGTTAAAACATAGATTTGGTTAGAGAAAAAAAACAACTCAATATATTAAAGATAACTTACATATTCGCAATTATCACCAAAAAAACCATCGCAAGTGCAGTTGTATCCTCCAGTACCATTAAGTTGACATTGTCCATTATTTTGGCAAGGATTAGAAAGGCATGTATCATTCTAATGAATAAGATGATGAATAGGTTTGAAAGATACATTAGACTTCCCCTTCCTGGAATTAGCACTGCACTAATTTCCATTGTATTTATTTTAACAACTTCTTATGAATGATCATAAAATTTGAACTTTGTTTTTGCATTTTGTCAGGAGGTCCGTTTTTTTCCTAAATTATGTCTGATTATTAATGATCATGCTTATGTAAGCGAACGTAAGGAGTGAGTTTTTAAGTAGTAATCTTGCGTGAGAAAATCGCCCTATTTTATTAGCCCTATTTTATCTGAGGAGTGGGGCTGAAAAAACAATTTTCTATTGTTTTCAAGAAATTATATTGCTCTCAAGATAATAGAAGGACAATGGTCTATTGTATAATAATTGTTTGAACATTTTTGATTTGAGTTTGATGAGGTCATTATATGTGCCAATTTCTATTAAGAAATTCAAAGTAGTTCAGAAGCTAAGCGGGTAGGACACTTTTGGCCGTCTTCCTCCATCCCCCCGCTCAGATAAAATATGATACCCAAAGGAGCCCAGATAAATTAGAGTTAAATGTTTTGCATCGAGCCATCTATTGAAAAAATTTATCAATCTCAATTTGTTTACAATTTTCTTTCTCATTTTTCTCTTTGCGCGGTTCTTGATGAATGGAAATCGGGTTGTTTTTATCGGCATGAAGTAATTTCAGGCTAATTTTCTCTAGAAGTATACATGTAAAAAAAGTCTTACACCTTTTTTTATTGAAGCTACGTCTAATTATCGAAGCTCCTTAAAACGCTTATATTTTTGAAAATTAAAAAACAAAGGTCATACGGACCATCAAACATACCAGATGCACATATTATAGAAAAGTGGTTATAGATCGTACATAAATCTATAATAATTTTAGGAGATAGTGTTACATTTATTCGGATGTTTCGTTTTTCGTTTTGAACTTCACTGCCAAGAATAAGCACTACAACCTTGTGCTCTGTTCATTGACCCGCATATATCACAGTTGGTAAAGGAGATATGCGTTGTTTCTTCAATCGGGAATTATGTCTACAGAATAAACATTTAGAGTCTCTTTAGAGTAGGTACATTAGAATTGCAATGTAAGTGTTTTATGTATATCTTTAAGATAAACATTTAGCTATGAAACTAGAATTATACTTACGCTTTGTCCATCAACGCCTATCCATAAAATGCAATGTAATAGCAAACACGCAATTAACATATTGATGGAGATAACCTAGTATGAAAGAAAAGAGTTTGTGAAAATTGTTTACACGTATTTTTTGATAAGCAACATGACATTTGTGTAGTTTTAATATTGCTTAAAAAAATTGCTACAGTTTCTATATATGTGTCCTTAGTGTTGATTAGCAAAAAGCTAGGATTTTCAGGATCTATTTTTTTGATACTGAAAATTAATGATAAAAGATTCTTTAGCACATAAAGCACATTTTTTTTATATAAGAACATTCCTGAGTGCTATAAGCCTTGATATTCTTAACTAAATTACCTTTTAACTTTATAAGACCCGGGCTTTTTGGGGGTCTAATAACCCGAGGGAGGGTACAATATACCACACCCCAATAACTTTCGAACTACGGCTCCGTTTTATTTAAAACTTGGTCACAATATACCTCAGGCTCTCTACTATTCGAAAATGTAATAAAAATTTGAATGCGTCAAATTATTTATTTTATTCTTATAATAAACAGCTCTATAGAAAACGGTAGCTACTGGAGTTTTATTAAAAAAAATTAGTAACAAATGTAAAACACCGAACTGATATATTCCAGCATGAACAAAATGATCCTAATATATTGTGGTACACAACATTTCGTGGTAACAATGTCTCCGATAAATGTGGGTTACAGCTTTTTTAAATTTTTTATATAAGCTTAAAAGAAATTTGACAAATATCTTATGGTAAAGGTTTAAGTTACCAAAAGCTCTCACCAAAAAAACATATAACTCAAACTTTTTGAAAATGTGAGTTATAGCGTTTGGTCAAAACCGGATATAACTGCCTACTTCTTCGGTTTTTTCTATCGTTGGTTGGTAGCTATTTCGTAGATCATAATCAATATAACGTGTTGGTATATACAGTGTCTTAGCGCCTATCTACAAACTATGTACACAATCTTCCTGATAGAAAATTTCATAGACGTCAAAAAATAAAAAATACCCTACCTGCTTTCCGATTGTTCCTTTCATTCTGAAATTCAACTGAACAGTAACAGGGATAACAGTTCTATTTATAGATGTTTTGCTGAATGAACAACTCAATAATAATCTAAATTAAGTTACCAATAACAGTTCCTTCATTTAATTGTTATTTAGTGATTATCACAAGTGATTAAATACTACAATGACACGTACAAGATCCCTGATAACAGATCATATTTCCTCGTGCCCATGCTTATACGCATCGTTAAAAACTACCAAATTTAGTTTCTTCATCTCCTAAAAATATTGCTTTCGGAACGAAATATTGAGATTATATTTGTGCCAACCAGTTATTTCATATTATAATAAAATAAAATAGTATCAAATACGTATATTCCCCTAATTAGACAAGGTATTTCCATATATGGCATTACGCAGTCCAAATACGGGAATATACGAAACCGTATTCGATAGTATTTCCCGCTATGCATCTATGAATCAGAACTGTATTAGCTGGAAGATCGGGTGGTAAGAACCATTCGGTATTATTTGATAATAAATTTTTTAGCTATAACCTCTAAACCTATTTTGTCAAACACATTAAATTGAAACCACCCGAGACAAACATAGCAGGTGATTTCTATCACAAAGAAGTGTACCATTTTTGACCACGTCACTTTTGATATGATGGCATCATATAATATACTTGTGTTATGATGATGGTCTTTGCATTCTTCCGAGTAAATTGAGTGGAAATGCAGGATTGCACTAATAGCTTATTAAATCATTATTAACTCTATTCATGCTAGGGGGGGGGGGGCAAGAATGCCCCTCCTCCGGTTTATTTGGAATAACTTTGTTGGGTGATCTATATGTTCTGAAATTTTGACAGTGTCATCATTTTTCTATTTTAGATATGAATTTGAAAAACAATATTTGGAGCCCGAACAACGCTCAAATATTCATTTTTTTACTCGCTTAATTTTGCTAATTCATGTAATTTATGTATTTTGAAACAAATGGTCTAGTAACACATTAGCAAGCAATAAAAGAAGTGAGTGGGAAGCCAGGATTGCCCCAATATATATCGGTTTAGAGATATTCAATGGCTAAATAGCTAAATCATTATTAAGTTAAGAATGAATGAAGTGAATGCGAGAACCAGGATATAATAATTAAGACTCAAAGCTAAACAAATCACTTAGTAAAACGTTATAAATGGATAAGGAAGTAATTGGGAAGCCAGAATTACACCAATATATATATCGGTCCAGCTTAATAGCTAAATCCTTATTAAGTTAAGAATGAATAAAGTTAGTGGGAGAACCAGGATTTTGCTAATTAGAAAGACTCAAGGGTAAACAAGTAGACTATTCTAGTAAGAAATTATCAAGCGGTAATTAGGTTAAAAATGAATGGAGTGAGTGGGAGAATCATGATTTCACTAATAACGATGACTCAAAAGTAAACAACGTTATCAAGGGATAAGGAAGTGATTGGAAAGTCCGAGTTGCACCAATAAAAATCCGTCCAGGGGAATGAATACAATGTCGTAAATCATTGTTAAGACTGAAGTGATTGACTGAGCCAGGTTTGTCCAGGGGTAGAGAAACAAATACATAGCTTAGTAAAACATATGAAGGCAATATAAAAGAATGCATAGTAAAGCACATAAAGCTAGGAAAATTGTTTACTGTAGGTTTCTTATAAGACCTTTTGATAGACCTATTCATAAATACGTGAAAACAAAGTGTCGACTGCTCAAAGTAGAATTTGATACAATGTAATAACTTCTTTTTTGTGTACTGCGCTTAAAAGTAGTGTTGTTTAATTTTCAGCAATAATTTGATACTTGTCAATAGACCTATTCACAAATATATGAAAACGAGGTGTTGGCTGCAGTGTAGTGGGCATGAAGGGAGTTAGTACATAGCATCAAGTTCTACTTTGAGCGGTCAGCTTCGTCTTCATGTATTTGTGAATAGGTCTATTATCATTTTTTATTATTATTATTATTTATTTTCTTTTAAACATGTAACATTTTGGTTGAAACAAATGTTGGCACGGATAATGATTAGCTTTAATACCAATTATACAAATAAATTTATAAAAGAGAAGTTGCAGGCATCTCATCGGAAAGGCAAATGACATCCGGCGACTTTATCTCATGTTTGAAAAAAATAAATGGTGTAACTAATGATTTATTTTAAGTCATGATAAAAACGGATTACCCATTCATTTTGGGAGCAGAATATTGCGTTTGCACATACCTAGGAGAAATAAAAATAAAAAATAAGAGTGCAATGTTTTTCTTGGAAATGTGTCAATTCCAAATATTTCGAATGAAATTAGCTTCTTTGGTATATTGAAGGGAAGCATATATATATCGCAGAAACGTCTTGGACATGCACTTCAGCAAATTTCAGGGGAACGGATACGGAAAGGAAAATGCGCACGCGTAGAAAGATCTTATAGATATTCCATGATAGAAATTGATATCGCACAATGCATTATAAGGGGAAAAAAAAGTTGAAATGTTGGACTTAAATGTTGTGGTATGTTCTTCTAATTCTAAGCCATGAACACAGCTCCTAAATACCCGATTGGTAGAATACACATGTTTGAGTAATATTTGAGTTCGATTATGCTTTCGTTATAAAAGTGCGTATTTCGTCATCAGTTAGTTTCGTGAGTAGACAATTTAGATCAGTTTTGACGCCGACGTGTTTTCCCGTCTCATTATTTATTTAGTTTTTAAATTTAGAAATTCTCAAAGTTCCTAATGGAGGAAATAATATTGCATTGAATTCTATAATTATGAGACATACGTGCCTGATATGAAATTTTTGTGTCTAAATATAGCTAATAACAGAATATTTCAAAAGTCTTATTCATTTTGAAGTCAGCCAGCTTCAAGAACAAAGTTCTTATACTATAAATAAGAAGTTATTAAATAAAACTACAGATCGTGGGGTCAACAACATTGCAAAATGCCAAAATTATTGTCCGAAAATCCGTGTAAAAAATCCGATTTTCAAAATTTTAGAAACATTGGGGAAAGTGGGTTAGTCATGTGAGCATATAACTTTCAGAAATATTTATTTTGTGGTGTGTAATCTGACTAAGTTCCATATCATAAATATTAATCAAACACAAAATTAAAGGAAGCAAAATTTTGAAAACGTTTTTGGAGGGGAAATAGGGCATTTTTATTACATAACCAGCGTGCGCTAAAATTATAGCGCTCTCTGTACATGACTTTGTATTTTTACAAATAACACGATTAAACTATAGTTGTAGTATCACTGTCCTACTCTTTTAATAAATTTATTACGTCAGCAGACCAAAAAATATATGTCATAACCCGAGGCCACTTATTCCTACATAGGGAAATCCCTTATAGGTCGACAATTCATTATTTTGCAATAACTTGTGTTTGAATAACACTTATAACAAGAAACTTAGTTATATAAAAAGTTAGATATGTAAAAGTTGCTCATATGATTAACCCGTTTTCCCCATTTTTCCGAAATTTTGAAAAATCGGTAGCTACCGCTATTATCTGGCTCTATTACCTGTCGGGTTTTTTTTGTGCTTCTTGTTGTCTGTAACACCTCTATATTTTATGGTGCATTCTTACATGAAGTTTGATCGTTTTTCAACCTTCTTCGGATAGAAAACCAAGGTGCCCTCTCCCGTTGACCAATCTCATATTGACGTTCGTAAAAAACGTTCTTAACCCTATTACGTCTACAATCAGTCGCATAAATATTGGAGACAAGGTAAAATTCGAGCATAAATTCTGAATTTTCACTTAGATAAAAAGCCTTAAATTTTCGATAGCAAACTAAAAGAAAAAAAAACTCGACTATGTACCATTATGTACGATTATGAAAAGAAGGAAACACCAGGACTATAGTCACATGATTAATGCCATACATGACCAAGGCTAAGGTCAATACCTTAGATATTGGCAGGGCAAGAGCTTTATTGATCGCGTACACGCTAGTGCAAACGTTCCATTTACATCCTACTTATTGTGTTTTATATTTGTTTTCCTGCTCCTCGTGGTCACGACGATCAAAAAGCTAAACGTCCGAATACATACTATATGAAATGTTATATACTTACGTTCAATATCTTGTTATTATTAAGATCATTCATTTCCCAGCCGGCATAAACCTGTTCAAAGTCAGCAAAATAACCTCAGAAGAACGTTCACAGAACTTTGTTCTAATTTTATTTTTCTGACTTTGAACATGTTTCACCGGCTAGGTTATCATCATTTGCGCTAACTTTGGATGGAATAACACAACGAACACATTATAATACAATTGCATATTTCTTATGATAATATTTTTTTCAAGATTTTTAAATTTAGTTTGATGAGGACGTTAAAGGTGTGAATTTTCATTAAGAAATGCAAAGAAAATGCAAAGTAGTTTTGTAGTACTCAGGCTAGTTTTGAAATTAATAGGGTTACTATCAAGGAAATAAAATTCTACTTGGTAGTACAACGCACGATTCCACGGCAAGCACGAAAAAAAAGGTTAACCTCGAATTCGATAAGGTAGTTGTAAAAGCATGCTAATATAGGTGCGTGGTATTCAGGCTACTTTGCTCCAAATTTCCAACTTCATCGGAGCGGCCCGGGTTCAATTCCCGGTGACGTGCCATGGTTGACTCAGCCTTTCATCCATACGTGGTCGGTAAAATGAGTACCAGCATGCTGGGATAATAGGTCAACTTGATCTGGGAAAGGAGTGGCGCCCTCCCCTACCCTCGTGGTAGAAGCTAATGAAAGAGGAGCCT
>JAULBZ010003417.1:0-16463 GCA_032360805.1 Neoturris breviconis
TAATATTCTGTGTTTATATTTCTATATTATATAGAGAAAATGGAGTTAAATGCCTACATCATGTTTATTTTGGATTCAAGCATGTTGTGGGACAACATAATCCACCACTATACTCACTAGAAGCCCCTTGGCTTTAACAATTTCCGTTTCTTAAAATATGGTTACAAAGAGGTTTATGAAAATAATTTTCATTATTTCCAATTGCTCTACATAAGCCGTCAAGGGACCAAAAATGAATGTAAACCTACTACTGGAAGTATGACTTTCTGAATATCAATATGACGTCATCACATGGCTGCCATTATATCTCTAAATTCATCATAGTGGCATAAGCTGTCACGTGACCAAAAATAAAAGTAAACCTACTACTGGAATACGATTTTTCAGAAATCCCTATGGCATCACTATGACGTCATCATGTGGCTACCATTATGCCTTCCAATTTCTCAGGGTGTCACAAGCGGTCAAGTGACCAAGTATGAGGTTAAACCTATTATAGGAAGTACGGTTTTCAGAAAACGGCCTGAGTCTTAAAAAAGCAAGTATCATACATTAGGGGGCGCATTACGTCCATTTAAAAAATATTGACACAGACAGATAGACAGGAGTGGGTTTTAAACTTTTTTCTCGCCTCTGGTGCGAAAATTGAATGAGTGTTGGCTCTGCTTGGCCTAACCTTTACCCATCAGTAAATAAGAGCAAACCTTAACAGCCAGATACAAAAATGTCCTAACGCCTTATCTTCTAAACTACAAAAAGTGGGCCAAAACTTGTTCAAAGTCAGCTGTACAGATGCTAGAAGAATGTTTTTGACATTGTTCTAATGTCTTTACTGCTAACTTTGAACAAGTTTTTGTTTGTCTGTTGATGTTATTTCCTCCCAATAACAACCTTTATAACAGAAACTAAAAAGTTTGAACAAATTCAACAATAAAGAAACTGCACAGAAGGGTGTTATGTCAATTAGCTTGCAATGGATTGGTTTTTTTCGGAATCTATTGCAAGAGCATTGATTCAGTACTCTCCTCTGTAGATTTTAAGACCAACTTCAACAAAAATGAATCTGTACCAAAGAGTGTTATATGAGATCTGCGATGAATTGGTTTCTTAGGTTGCAAGTTGACTTGATTACTATGTCTTGATTACTATGTAGATCTTATAATTTATTTTTCTATTTCAGTTGAAACACCTAATTGTAGCACTTAGCTTATTGCGTCATGATAATACATGCAAACTTTGGATGACGGGTGGATTATATCTTTTCACATCATTATTCAGTGATCAAAATAACTAGTCATTGCGGAGGAGGGATGTTTAAGCATAGCATCAGACTTCATAGCTTGGAAATATGCTCAAAAATCACTCCTCCACATTGATCCACAGATATTGTTTATCCTTATTACTTGTTAATTCTCTTTAAATATCTCCAGGAAGAACATTTTAATTCTATATTCTTGCTATTAATGCTCACAATATGTGGAATTCAATCAATGCAGAAATGGGCAGTTACCCCAATGGGTAAAAAGGTGTCACAAATTACAATGTTGCTAGAAAGTGTGTCTCACTGGGACTGTGCCATAAACAACTCCCAGTAATCAGAATAAGAGCAAATAATCACTGTGGAGGAGTGATTTTTAAGGCTATTCAGATATCTTTTTTCGAGCATAGCTTGCTTGAAGCAAGTTTTTCTCAAAAACCTCTCCTTCACAGTGACTATTTGCTGTTATTTCAACCACTGCACCCCTTTGTTGTGTCTTGTACTGTGTTAAAAGATTTTAGAAATACTGAATCGATTTGTTCTTCATATCCATGGAAATATTCTTCTTAACTGAAATGATTACATTTAACAAGTTTCCATTTATGTTGCATATTCGACCGCCAGATGATAAAGGTATCAAAGAAGCATTCCCTGTTGTATGGTGGGATGGCATACAGGTAGTTATTTCAGTGTTCGAAATTATAACTGTGGAGGAGTGATTTTTGAGCTAGAAAGCCTGAAGATATGCTCATAAAGCTCTCCTTCACAGTGAGCATACTTGATATTTGATCAGAATATACATTTCTTATAGATAATTTAGCATAAGTCACGGGATACGCGTCCTGTGTACTCAAAATATGCCTCACTTCGGTTATGTTATGCTGATGGCCAGCACTTATAAAAGGATATTCGAATTATGATGCTACCTATGATGGTACTTATGCTAAATCTTTACCTTTAAAAGTATCCAATGCAAGCTTCAATATAACACCTGTTGGGGAGTGTTTTTGAGTACAGTTTTCAGCTTTGCAGCTGAAAACTGTACTCAAAAAACACTCTTCCACAGGTGAGGTCCGACTGTTATATTGAGGCTTGTAATGGGCCAAATTTATTACGAAAATATGCATCAGCAAGCCTAACGGCTGGACATCACCTGTTAGCTTTGCAGCTAAAAACTGTATTCAAAAAACACTCCACCACAGGTGTCTGACCATTGTCTTGAGGCTTCATCAGAGTGAGTAATTTTAACTTAAAATTATAGTAGTTATCAACAATGTTCAATCCATATTAAATCCTTTTAAGGTTTGGTTAAAGGTTGTCAGTGTATTAACATTACCATATTTTCATCAGTTCATCATATATAAATATTATGAAATAATCACTGTGGAGGAGGTGTTTTTAGAGCATAGACTTCTGACTGCAAACATGCTTAAATATCACACATCTACTTTTTGATCTGATTTGGAGCATAGATTCATTACCTTAAATTGATGTCAAGAGAGGAGTACTGTATCAGAAGTTTAAATAACTGTTGGTCATGACTGTGGAGGAGAGATTCATTAGAATATTTTCAGCCAAATTGGCTGAACACATTTTGAAAAATCTCTCCTTCACAGTGATGATTGGTAGTAATTTCAACCCCTGCTGTGTCAATCTTTTGATACCAACATAATCAATTGACATAACACCATTCCTCTATTAGTAATAATAATAATAATATATAAATTCAGGTCACTTCCTGTTGTGTTTTTACTAGGCTCCTCCTGCTACACCGTTAGATTCCATGCAAGAACCTATGGAAATTTCATCAGCTTCAACAGTGGAAGCATCAACTACCACAACAGTGGAAGCAAGTGGATGTGACTTATCTGTTGATGAGAAACGTGAAGGTTATCTAAATTCATGCATGCTCATCAAAGGAAGAGTTACTGGTAAAATATAAATTAGTTCTTTTGTCCAGTGTTGAAAGTAAGAGCAAATAATAACGATGATGGTTTTGAGATTACAAAGTCTGGAACTCAAAAATCATATCTCTTTAGGTAGCCTTTACATGGACCCTTGAACGAGTTTCACCCTAAACGATCTTGCATTAGATTGGGTAGCCTGTACATGGATGGACTCTTGAATGAGTTTCACCCTAAACGATCTTGCATTTGATTGGGTAGCCTTTACATGGACCCCTGAGTGAGTATCACCCTAAACGATCTTGTATTTGATTGGTTTCTTTGTACTGAATGGCAAACTCGTTTACGCTGAAACTAATTTAGGGGTCCGTGTAGAGGCTACCTTACTATTTGCTATAAGGACAAGGAGTAAAATAATTTATGATAGACTTAAAAAAAATCCCCACTTTCTAGAGATAGCATATAATAGCCCTCCAGTGATTCAGGAAGAATATATTATTAAAAGTTTAATCTTTATTTCTTCTTACCTAAACAATCACAGATGTATCTATTGGCATATACATGCATTCTGATAATCTGTTATTATTATTCTGTGAATACGAAGCATTGCAATGTAATTGAAAACAGTCAATAAAAATGTAGAATTATTGTTTCTCTTTCTTAGTTTTAGAAAATATCCAAGTAGAAATGTGTAAAATACTCATGCAAATGGACGATTCAAATTCAAAACGAGTAAGTAATGTGGGATTGTATGAATGTTATACAAAATGGATATTTTAGTTTTAAAACTATGCTAAAAAATTACTCCTTCATAGTGATTTTTTGTTATTTAAATTTCAAGACAAGGTTAATAATAATGTAACATTTTGCAGATATTTGCAGGGTTTAAGGATAGGCTTTCTGTATGACTTTTTAAATTTCAAAATATCCGTGTTTCCTATTTTATCAAATACTAACATGTATATCAATTGAAAGCTAAAAGAATAAACTTTCTAAATATGGAATTGTTTTTTTGGATTTTTTGCAGGTGGAAAGAAAAATGAAATAATGTAAAAATCGACTCTTTTTGTATTTAAATATCCTTTCTCAAAACTATTTCTCGTTTTTCGAAAAAAACAACACCATCGTGTTCAGCATTTATTAATCTGAAAAATGGTATCAGGGTTTACATTAAGTCAACCCCCGTTATTTTCATTTTAGTTTTATAAAAATTATTTTCTTTTCACTTATCTTAAAAAATTTAATTAGTTACTTAAATTTAAAAAATTGTCGTACCAAATTTAAGTCATTAATGTTTGGCACTCGTTAATGTTGTAACCTTGACAACAAGACGAATATTTCTGATAGAGATAGGAAAATACGTAAAATTTTATTCAAAGCGTTTTAATATTTCGACTCGTACGATATAAATAATTAATTAATACAAAAGGTTTGATCTTTCAGAATAATTTGCATGGTGTTTTTATTATTTTTTTCTTCTCTATAGAAATGCGTGAAACATATAGTAATAATATTAGCGAAGAGATCACAAACTATCTGCAGAACTAATAAGTCAAAAATGATCATTATTAATTTTCTCAAGTTTAAGTTGGAATATGAAAAAAACTAAAATATAGATCAGATAGATTTTTTAAAGCATATTTGAAAAATATAAAAAAAGGTTTTTTTTGATAATTTTATAAAAAAAACCTGGGAACTATCCTTAAAATAACTTCCGGTCATTACTGTGGAGGAGAGATTTTTTAGAATATTAATACCAAAGGATTATCATAGCTTGAAAAGTAAATATATATTGGCCAAACAACATCATACTTTTACTGAATTTAGAAGATTTCAATGTCTTTCCTAAGCTCATCATTATGTAGATAACATATCCAGGGCATGAGCATATCAGAAATACCAGTAAAAGATATATAATAATTTGTAAAACTTTAAGGTGCTTGGAAAATTCTCTGCAGGTGTTGTACAAGTAAAGTAAATATTTACTTATCAGTCTATCGTTTATAAACTCTCTTTTAACACCTTCCTCTAATTTTATAAACGCCCACTTCTTAAAATTAAAAGTGTGATAACACCCCAGGTATTTAATTCAGGATTTGCTGTAATTAAAAATATTTTAATGGTTACCCTTTTAGAAAGATATCGAGCACTTTTAAAGAGTTTCATGTTATCGTATATGTATCATGGATCCAAGACCTACAAATCTCATACACTCAGAAAAGTTACTATGTATCATGGTTATCTCTTGTTTTTACGATCCAAGATCTACACGTCTCATACTGTCAGAAAAGTTACGGTATTTATGTATCATGGTTATCTCTTGTCTTTAGGATCCAAGACCTACACGTCTCATACTGTCAGAAAAGTTACGGAAAATTTTAAAAGATTTGCATATGGCATCAAGTTCGGTAAGTTGATTTTGGCCTACCAACCGAAATCTGTATAGGCTTATTTTAATAGACCATGATCTCGAAGTGCTATCATTTTGAAATTTGGTACCAGCAATATTATAGATTGGCCCACCAAAAATATTTTGATTTCATCCAATTGGTCTCGAGTTTTAAAATTAATTACGCAAAAAGTGTCCAAATTGCATTTTTGGTCTAATGGATCAAAAAGGTATGGTATCTGTATTTTAGTTGATATTACGAGATCGCTGGTTTTTTTTTCCCAATTTTGCTGACTTGGGACTGAGTATTGGCGAAAAATGGATTTTTTCAATAGTAGAGACATCAAAAATTGGAACTCTACATTCACCAAAATTATTTCTTCATGATTTTTTTTACTTAGAAATCTTTTCAATTCTGATAATAAGAATTTGACCATAGTCACCTTTAGACTTAGAAACCTTTTGAAAATATATTTTTCTATGAGACTTTGACCACATTCTTCAAAATGATAGAACTTTTCTATAAGACTTTGACTATAAATTAAATGACAGCCATTTCAATCTTTTGAGCTAATGATAAGAAAATTTCAAGAAATTAAGTTTTTTGAAAGCTTTCTTCTTCAACTTTTGTAAAAAAGGTGAATATTAAACTGTAATTAATTTTAAAAATATAATGCGAGCATTTACAAAGCACACTACATTTATTTCAGAAACTTACAAATTCAGTCATCGAAATGACAGTATATACTCACTGTTGAGGTGAGACTTTTGAGCATAGTTTTAGGCTTTGTATCCTTAAAAAGTCACTCCTCCACAGTAAGTATTTGCTCTCATTTTAAGCTATGGTATTTATTTTTGTAAAACTATGAACTTTCCATTTCGTTGAAGGAGAGGATAACAGAGGGAAAATACCAGAGAGCAATTCTTTTTTGGTTTCCTCAGAAATAAGAGCAAATGGTCACTGTGGAGGATATTTGATGCTTTGTTTGAGCTTCAACAATGCTTCTTGTTCTCATAGCATCTGTTGCTACTTATTTGAATGTGATCATTACTTACCGGACATTAAATAAATGTTTTTTTTAATTTAGCTTCAACCAGTACAAGCTTGCTCTGGTCCAGTGATGACCTGTTTTCTTCATCGACTAATCAAAGCATTTAAATATCATTGGGAGCTATGGGCAAAAGAGACGCCGGGAGCTGTTAGTGTCGATGGTATGTTCTCAAAGCAATGCTTAAAAGAAAAACAAATAATCATTTCTAAGGTCAAAAAACACTCCTTCCACAATGATTATTTGCTCTTATTTTGACCACTGGATGATATTAAGACTTCGTGAGTTTATCTGAATTATTCCACATGTCTCAATTCAGGGACCATAATTATTATTTCAAAAAGAGTGGTGTACATACATTGGACTAATTTTCATTCAATACTTTTCTCAATAAACATTTTAATTTAGATATTTATGCTAAGAAGGTAGAAAATATAGATTTGTGTTTTCTTTTCAGATGTGTATGTTCCACACAGTATCTTTTATGAAGAGACTGTTAATTATTTCGACTTAGCGAGGTAAGATATTTATGATGATACACAAACTTCACTTATCACTTATATACTACATCTCTTTAACCAAAATTACTCCTGCATGGCTAATGTTACCTTGTTCTAGTAGAGCATCTTCGTATTCAGAGTAGTCGTTTGAGAATGATGATAATGATGATACACAAACTTCTGAGAACAATCCGTAATCAATGTCTTCATCTATTAATGTTTTTAAGTTTCTTGATTTGTATTATATCGATTTGATACTCTCACCTGTGACTTTTGGTTAGCTAGTGTGACCAGTGCACTCTTATCATTAATCCTGTTAGAAGGAGCCAAAGAGCTTGCAATGAGTTCTTCAATATAAAAAAGTGATATAATAACAAAATCAGTGCTCTCCTCCACATTATAATAATCTCATAAGCTCTATTATTTGCTCCATATCACTTATATACCACATCACTTTGTCCAAAATTACTCCTGCATGGCTAATGTTACCTTGTTCTGGTAGAGCATCTTCGTATTAAATTGACTCAATGATCTTGTCCCCTGGTTCAGAAACCAGATTATGTGCGCTCTCAAGCGCTGGGGGTATTCCCATGTTTAAAATAAGAGCACTGGTATTCTAAAACTTAACTTTCTTATGATAGGGTTGGTGGTATTATATCACATTTAAAAAAAACACATAGAGGTAAGGATTATAATCAGCTAATGGTATGTGTAAACATGGATTGAGTACATTGTAACAAACCATTATTCAGCTCTTTAATTCACATTTTATAGTTGTATTCTGATACAAAGTTAGATGCAAATTCTTTGTCTGTTTTACTGTTAAATAAACACTATCTTTGTGACAAGGAACAAATTTGATTGTTTTTGTGGCAATGAGATAAAGATTTAATTTAATTATTTTGTGTTGAAAATTATTCTGCTTGAGTCTTTAAAAGAGTTTACATTCATACAGATCTGTGATTATTTACTTTTTATTTCGATCATTAACTTGCGAATTTATAAAACCTTATGATATCCATTTTAGAGGATTTAAAGGCTGCAAGAATAGCACCTGTATCGAGAATAGGATCTTTATCTCATCATGTTGACACCAGTTCATCATCATCATCTTCGACAACACTAACACAGACAAATACTGCATTAGATAAGACATTGATCGAACTGTTAGATAGTATAGCGCTCATGTATAATACCTCCGTTCACAGACAACTAAGCAAGGTAAATACTGACTCGATGATCCTGCAAGTGATTGGTTCCTTCATACAAAAGAAACCAATCAATTGCATTCACCGTGACACAACACCCTTTAGATTAATTTTAGGAATTTGTTCAAATACTACCTTGACATTTCCTTGTCGGTCTAGACTTGACGCTATGTGTTTATTATAACTAGACTTGATGCTATGTGTTTATTAGAATTAGACTTGATGGTATATGTTTATTATAACTAGACTTGATAGTATATGTTTATTATAACTAGACTTGATGGTATATGTTTATTATAACTAGACTTGATGGTATATGTTTATTAAAACTAGTCTAGATGGCATGTGTTTATTGTAACTAGACTTGATTGTATATGTTTGTTATAACTAGACTTGATAGCATATGTGTTTATTGTAACTAGACTTGATGGCATGTGTTTATTGTAACTAGACTTGATTGTATGTGTTTGTTATAACTAGACTTGATGGTATGTGATTATTGTAACTAGACTTGATTGTATGTGTTTATTATAACTAGACTTGATGGTATGTGTTACTGTAACTAGACTTGGTCTGTTTAGGTCCATGGTGTAACAGAAACGATGAGAGAACATTCAAAAGCATTAAACGATACATTTAAAAAAATAAATAGATGTCCACCAGAGGTAAGTACAACTATCTAATTTATCTATATAAATAATCTCACAATCTTATTGAAGCTTTAGAAAATGTTTATGGTTGATCCGCACTCCATCTGAAACACAAGTCTCTCAAACTTACCTGTTTTCGGTTTCCTACAGAGAATTTTTACAAAAAATTTAAATATTTCTTGGCCCATTCCAACCAAGTGAGTATAAATCTTCTATAACTTTTTTACAAAATATGTATGTTTAATTTTTGAAAACAACTCCTTTCTACTTTCAATGATGTGTTTACTTTACTTTTCAGAGAACAGACGTATTAAGTGAGCTTGAGAGAGCTAAACGTGTATTTACAAAAGAAGCAACTGAAGTGGCACGTCATATGGGTTGGGTGAAATCTGTCATTTTTTCACAGGTCTGACTTTAGTGGTCGAAATAGGAGCATTAATCACTGTGGAGGAGCGGTTTTGAGCATTGTTTCATGATTTAAAGCCTGAAGCAATGCTCAACAATTACTCATCCACAGTGATTATTTACTCTTATTTCGTTCACTGGACCCTATTTATTGTTTAATAGATATAACTACGGCATCCAATTCTGAAAATAACCATCGGAAAACACCTATGGAGGAGTGTTTTTGGATATAATTTTCAGCTGAAAAAAAAAAAAACACTCCTCGACAGGTGATATTCATCAGTTATTTTAAGGCTTGATATCTTCTTATGTTAATGTGACAAAGTTTTAATGTTATATTCTCATCGTAAACAAGAGCTTTACGTCAGCATCCTTACAATTGGTTGTTTATTATCTACTAAGAGAACAGTATATACGTTGAAGAGTGTTATGTATTGAATGTAATGGTTCTGATTGGTCGGTTCCTTAGTTATGTTAGATCGACACAACCAAAGAAGAAGAGTAATAAGTCAAAGAGCTTGCAATTGATTGGTTTCTTCGTACTGAAGGAACCAATCGGCTGCTAGCTCATGGACATTACACTCTTCATTACCGATGTACATTTGTATGTATATTATCAGGAGAAACAAGAAGATCTTCACTGGTTGCTTCGTGTTGTATTATGTACTATAGAAAAATCAAAAATGTGTGGAAAATTATATGTATTTATGGCTGAGTTTTATATGGAGAATGGAATATATTTGTTTCAAGCATTATGGAATTATTTCTTACCTCTTACAATGAATGGAAATGTTGAAGGTAAGTCTTAATATCACCTATGGAGGAGTGCTCTTTGAGTATAGTTTTTCTTAAAAGCACTTCTCCACAGATAATGTCTGACAGAACTTGAAAGGTGTCAAGTTGGATATATAAACAAATAATCACTGTGGAGGAGTGATTATTTATTCTTGTTTGGAACGCTGTTGGGCTAATAAGAAACAAAAGGATAGTAGGTTCGTTAATCAAAGTATATTCCTTACCCCTGATGAAAGTAAGAAAAACACATAGAGTGAGAGACTCCAGAGTACGACCTCACTCTCTGTATGTTTGTTTTGCCATACCCAGGGAGCAAAAACCTGTTCAAGTTGCCCAATGACGTTATTAATTTCATTGAGTTTGTACCTATGTATGTTCATATGTTATCTATTGAGGGTTTGTAGCTATATCGTATAGTCAATTATATTGCATTAACTGTGAGTTCTTGGAGATATGTTTTATATTTCATCAATTTTTTATTGACAGGGTTTGAGGATACTTTATCAAAAATGGCATCATTCTTAGCCTCATCACTTTCTGATGATAAAATAGTGAATCCTGATGTTTGTGATACAATCATTCAAGGTGTTGCTACATTTGTTTGTTATCCACAAACATTATCAGCTATTGAAAACATCCAATCTGAACGCAAAGAAAAACTCATGAGATGTCTCATGTCTGCATATGATAAACGAACTTGGGTGCATACAACATGGATTTTAGTTAGGTTTTGGAGGGTAAGAGTTTTCTGATGTTGTTTGTCGCTAAAAACCCATGGTCATAAATAATCCAATGATGATACCCCTTAAAAACCCATGGTCATATGATTTTTACAGTGAACTCACTGGATGCAAATAAGCGAAAAAAGTTACTCGAATTGCCCACAGTTGCCAACTTTTACGTGGACTTCTATCCAAATTTGATTTCCCCAGTATCCTCTATAAATACCAAAGAACCTTGAAGAGGGGCTTATTCTAGGAGGAACCCAGTGGGCACACCGCATCGTAACTAAGTCGCGACATTGTTAAGATGTCATGTTCAGGCAGGGGAGAAGGTATTGGATACTTTAATTTTGTGACAAAATCTTTTGCAACAAAGTATTTTGGGAGTTTCTTGGAAAGATTCGATGTGCAAAAACAATTTTTTTGATTGTTCAAAATATACTGAGAAATAATGAATAAAATGTACGATTATATTGAATTATTGAAAATGCAGGTGTTTGATTTACATGGTTTTCTGTACAGGGTGATGGATTTGGATTCAGACATGCGACATCACCTGACCTTATTCCATTTGGTATTTCTGATCAAGGTAAGTTTCCAGTACCCAGAATGTTTTCAAAAACCGTACTTTGAACTACGTCATTATGTCATTGTGCGGTGGATTGGTTAAATATTTTCTTTTACTCAACCTATCAAAAAATGTTTTTTTTAGTGTTTTTGAAAAGTAATTTGGACATATTATTTCTTCTTATATAATTTCATTATTACTTTTTATAATTTCTAGCAGTTTGAGGAAAAAACATGTGCTCCTTTTTACTTTCTCATTCTCATTAATGCCAAATATTCGCCATTGGAGCATTCTTAATGGTAAACTGCTTCCTCATTAGTTGAAATTAGAATTGTTTTTCTAAATGTAATATTTAATATATAATTTTCGAACCCTTATTTTTTTAGCTGGTACTATCAGAGCATTTACACAAAGTAAGTAGTATTGAACATTCATATTATTGAATATATTTAAATCTGCAGAGGAGAGCTTCATAAAAGTCATGTATTGAGGTTGGAGAAGTAATTTTATAAGTATCGCTACAGACTGCAATGCCTGAAGCTATGCTTAAAAATTACTTCTGGTGATATCAATTTATAGAAATAGTATGTTTTTGGCGCTCGCACAGAAAAGTGTAAATCATCCATTAGTACAGTGCAACATTGTTTATACAGTGATCAAATAAAGAGTAAATAATCATTGTGGAGAAGGAAATTTTGAGCACAGCTTCAGACTTTGTAGCCAGAAGGCATGCTCAAAATTACTCCTCTGCAGTGATTATTTGCTCTTATTTCGACTACTAGTTTTGATGCTATTTCGTTATAATATACCATACATTTATCTATAGAGCCTTGCCCATCCAATATATATCAACAACTAATGCGTACGTTATGTATGGATGATCAAGTCTTGTCGAATGATTTTCTTAATGGTGTATTGAATCAGTTAAATTGGGCATTCTCAGAGTTTGTTGGTATACTTCAGGAGGTATAACACGAGAGAGAGCACTGAGTCAATGATATTGCAATTAATTGGTTTTTCCTTATACTTAAGAAACCAATACATTGCAAGTTCGTTGATATATCACCCTTCAATCATTGATTCTCAATTCTCAGAATAATTTCTTTGATTGTTCTACTATCTCATCGTAAATAGCTCTTCTAACAGTACTGGCAGTTCCTCTTCACACTTATTTGGAAAATATATAGTTGTGTTTTGCTTAGTCAGTTTTTGAACTAACAAATAACTGTGGAGGAGTGTTGTTTGAGCATAGATACCTCGATGCTTTATATCCTGAGGGTGTGCTCAAATCACTCCTCCACAACGATTCTTTACTCTTCGAGTACTGTGAATACAGAAGTAACATTATGTGAGGTAAATACATAGTGTTCCAAGTAATAGCAAGTAATCACTGTGGTGTAGGGATCTTTAAGCGTAGCTTCAGAAAGCCTGAAGCTATGCTCAAATATCACACCTCCACAGTGACTATTTGCTATTATTATGACTACTGTATAGTTTACGGGTTGAAAAATAATAAAGAAGAAAATATTTTCTATAGATTCAACAAGCAACAGCACGTCTAGATGGTCAGTTACCAGAAACGCGTCAATTAAGAACATGTGGTATATGTTTTGATCTTACTGTTGGTTTACTCCGAGTAAGTTTGGACACATTTTTTTTTAACTCCCTGTTATTTCTCAACACAGAACGTCACCTCAGTGGACAAAAACTTGTTCAAAGTCTGCAGTAAAGACACTAGAACAACGTTGATAGCACTGGTTCCAAATGGTCTTTATTTTTCAAAATTCTTTTTTGACCACATTTTAGGCCAAATTTCACTAAATATTAAAAGTGCTTTGTTTTTGATGAAAATTGGTATGTGACCAAATTTGATAGCACTGATTCCAAATCTGGTCTTTACGTTACTGCGGACTTTGAACAAGTTTTTGCTGGAGGAGGCTTTATTTAATTTGCAGCTGAAAACTATACTATACACCAGGTGGTATGCAGACGACGGTTATTTTCAGGCTGATTTATACAACACTCTTGATGAATGTATATCCTGGGTAAAGGTACTGATAACTCTGCGGAGAAGGGTTTCTTGCGATCGATTGGTTTCATCGTAATGAAGAACAAGTCAATTACACGTTCAATCACTGACACTCAGTTATATTTATGCTTTTCTTTAAAAAGGTTTTAGAAATGGTTTGCAGTATTGTACCAGAAGTCTTTACAGAATGGAGTAGACCATCAGCTGAATTAACTCTAACAAGACTCTTTCAGGTATGTCAACTATGTTAAGAAACGACTCAACAATAAACTTCAGAGAGGAGTACTGAGTCGACGATCTTGCAATGGATTAGAATAGAGAAGTCGTTTGCTAAAAAACACAGCGGATGAAAACACGAGGGAGAGAGTGGACACGGGGAAAAAAAAAGATTCCGTGGCCGCATTTCCGCCCAAATTGCCGCATTCTGCCGTAAATTACCGGAAAACTCCTGGATTTTGCCGTTGCGCTAAATTCAACCAACATTTTCCTAGGCTAGCAATGGATTGGTTTATACGTACTGAATAAACAATCCATTGGAAGATTGTGAACATAAAAACCTATGTTTTTGTTTTTGTGATTATGTCGGTGTTTGTAAAGTTATACTAGTTGGTGAATAATTTGTTGAAATAAATAATAATCACTGTGGGGGAGGGATTTTTGGTCAAAACTTCAGGCTTTGTAACCAGAAGCAAAGCTCAAAAGTCACTCCTCAGACAGTGATTATTTGCTCTTATTTCGACCACTGTATCTATCAGACCTGTAAATAACTGTGGGAGATCACGTATGGTGGTGTGTTATTGAGTATAGTTTTTTACTGAAAACTGTATTCAAACACACTCCTTCACAGATGATTTCCTGAAGTTATTTTCAGTATTGGTTATTATACACCCCTGCAGACACACGACGACATTGAAACAACGTCAAAACGACGTCATGCTCTAATTGGGTGTCCCGGCCTTTTTGCTCGCTAATCAAGAAGAGAAAAGAAATAAAACTCTCAAATTTCTAAAATTTCTAAGTGATACTCTTAAATTTCAGTTGTACCCCCTGTTAAACATAATTTCATTGCGTTTTCTGGATGCTGATGATCTGCTAGTGGTTGAAATTAGAGAACATAATCATTGTCGAGGAGTGATTTTTGAGCATAGCTTCAGGCTACGCTGGAGCTATGCTAAAAATCCCTCCTACACAATGATTATGTTCTCTTATTACAACCACTTCTGCGAGTTGTCACAAAGCTGGAAATTTATGATGCTTGATACTCCTTTTTAACTTCAGAACATAACCAACATAGCGTTCTTTCAAGCGATTGGTTTCTTTATAATGCAGAAGCCAATCACATGCAAGCTCGTTGACACCCTTTTGTTGTAGTAGTTATTTACCTTTTAGGCTGTTATTCAAATATTAAACCGTGTCACAGCAAGTTACAAATTGTTTGAAACACTCTCAAGGTTACATGCAACAGGTTTGGAATAATTTCACTTATTACTTCAACAAGCCTGATATCTCCTGTGGAGGAGTGATTTTGAGTATAGTTTTCAGCTTTAACCCTATTTCAACCAGGCTTTTTTGGAGAATTTAATTCCGGGTGGAGGTGAGGAGTGCATGGGTTATATTTTGAGGAGACTTACTCAAGCGTCAGAATGAACATTCATAGTACCTATATGGGAGAGTGTTAACTGACTTGTTTTTTCACTGCGAATTATTTTGATCACAAACTTCTGAGAAGTCTTTGTGAGGGGATTTGAAATAACTTAGGATTCATGTCCATTAGGTGAAATATTCACTGCAAAAAAGAAAGACATTCCATGGTAGAAATTGACGTCACGTGATTTTGATATCAATTTCTACCAATGAAATGTCTTCTTTTGGCTTTCGCAGCGAATATTTCGCCTAGTGAAATCAACATGTGAACTGTGCGTATTGTTTAGATTATAAATCTTTCATTACAGATATCGAACGTCAGGATAGATATGCAGTGCTGGCGGCTGTGGCTGGTGTATTAGTTACATTGTTACATAGAGCATCACCAGAAAGGTAAACATTTGTTTCATTTGTCTATGTACTTATTTGGTTAATTCAAGTTACTCAAAATTATTCAGGTAAATACTTTAACCACTTCTCTATGTAATCGACACACTTCTATCAGTTTCTATTTTATCCGTTCTCTCATTCCACTTCTATCGGTTCGTTCGATCGACATATTTAAAAATGATTTATTTTCACGAGGGCGATACCCAAAAGAAGACATTCCATTGGTAGAAATTGTTGACGTCACACATGGTATGACGTCGATATCTGCCAATGGACTGCTTCTTTTGGTTCGCAAATTATTCGCCTCGTGGAATCAACCCTAAGCGTAATACTTTAATGGAGTAACTTTTGCTTTGGATAACTTTTAACATGAGACAAACTGTCCCAAATATTTTCTCTTTTTTAATTTTCCGAGGATAAAGTTCAGCGAGTGTGCTTCGCTGGAAAAACTTTCACAAATCTTAAAAAATTGCGAATGCTTTTCCTATTAAACTAGTCTGTGAAGAGTAGTATTATTTTTATTTAGGCGTCAACTAGCAGTATCAAAGTTGCTTGAAGAACCTAGTTTTCAACTGGAATCAGTTTCATTTCTGGCTGGGAATCCTGTTGAAATTGGTGCAACTAACACTACAACACCAATGTTCTCATTTAAAAAATGTAAGTTTATAAAAACAGATTCGCACGAATTCGAAATGAAGCTATCAAATTGGCTGAAAGTGACGTCACCTGCAATCCGCCTTAAGGAGAAGGATTTCATCGAACTTGTGTCTAGTTGCTATCTTCGTTACATATCAACCAAGCGAATGCAAAATCACTGGCTCAGTACTTCTATCTGTAGGGAAAAATTTGTTATCAAAACGCTTGTCATACACTCTTTTTTTTTTTATAAGCATACACTTTATAAGCATAATTAGGGTAAAAATCGCAAAAATATTAAGCATAACCTAAGCAT
>JAULBZ010003418.1:0-16461 GCA_032360805.1 Neoturris breviconis
AGTAAAATGAACATCGCTAATCTTTGCAATAATGCTTCACCAATAATATTTACCACTAGTTTGTAAAATAAATCAGGATGGATATTGTTTAAGGTTATATTTTCAACCAAAGATCGGTGATGACACCTACGACATTTGTATCAAGTCGCAAGTGAACCACAACTATTTTTTTGTCAACCAAAAAAATTATCTAACGTAAAACTGTTCTTCAGATAAGTGAGACAAATAATACAATCTTCCACTGTTTGGCAGCGTTTGAAACTTTTAGAACATGCGTCTCCGAAAGCAATGATTACAATTATAATACAATGCTCATGCCTCGTAACATTATGTCAATTACAAACTATTGTAATGTTACATAGTGCGTTACATAACGGCATTACATTTTCAAATCAGCGTTACATAATGGCGATACAGTTACATAATGGCATTACATTTTTAAATCATCGTTACATTACGGCGATACAGTTACATAATGGCGTTACATTTTTAAATCATCGTTACATTACGGCGATACATGTCCATTACATCCCCGTTACATCCTATTAATATCGCGTTACACTTTTGTATCGCGTGACAATATGTAACGGGCGCGTTTCGCAAAATATGTCACATATAATAAATATAAATTTAAAATAAATTTATGGGGACTTATAAAAGAGTTTCTTATTTCTTACAAATCCATATTAGAAATCCTAATCTATTTTCAATTAGGAAAACAGCGCATAGCACTTTCTGGCTGCAGCTAACACCTAATGATACTACAATGTGTAATGCTACTAATGCAGTACATGCTTAAGAGTAAGACAAAATAATTATAAAATACATTAACACCTTACACATAAAATTAAAAATTGGAACGGAACGTATTAAAAAACAAAAATACAAGAGAGTAACTACATGTACTGAAATGTTTATGTATAGTATAAGTTAAATACATTCACTAAAATGCAGACTATATAGGATATATGAAGCTTGCTTCGAAATCACAAGGTTCATGTTCCATCCGCATATGCAGCACTTTTGTCCAGTGTCTTTCAACATACACTACAGATTCACCCAAGTCATGTAAAGGAAATTGGGTAGGTGGAAATTGCACGGAAGCCCATTGGATGGACTGTACCAGTATCACAGGGTTCACGCTGAAAAGCAACATGATTATGTGAAGGCTATAAGTGATTGTGATCTGCTCAGCTAACTTCATTATAATTCATTGAGTTGGTCGTTCCACATGTGCGACACTCATACATCAAAATCGATGGGAGCCAGTTCACATGATATGCATAGGATATATTCCTATAGGTAAGCATACATTATATGCATACACAAAACATTATGTATAGACTATATATGTTTTAATGTTTTACAAACCAAAAACACTGGCTCTATTGTATGTAACAATTAAAAAATAAAGAAGCAAGAGACAATAGAACAAGACAGATAATAGAAGAATAAATTTGCTTCAAATTAAATTTCTTATTACATTACTAATTCACATTGGGAATAAATAATGTTACAAAAACCATCCATTCAATTATTAGTCATGGTGTAGTTATTATGCTTATATCTATTAATTAACCATTTATTTTTTTAAATATTGTAAAAGAAAGCTTTCTAGAATTAAAATTGATACTTTAATTCTTAAAATAATTTGTCTCTCACTATTTATTTACTTATCTAAAAAAAGTGAGGAAAAAGCTTCCCAAAAGTGCAAAAAGGATGCCACATGAATTCATGGTCAAATGTCTGATAGCTAAAAAAAAATTCCATGATGTGGGTATTTCTCAAAGAAATAAGATTTTTAAAAGAGTCTCTACTTCTCCCCTGATGATTTTGAGTATAAACCTTTTCTAAATGTACAGCTCAAATCTTATAGAATACATATTTTCAAAAATATTTTAAATCTAGACTTTTGAAAAATCTCCCTTTTGCTGATACTTCAGCCAGAGTCTATGAAATTGAAATAAAATTGACCAGCAGTCTCGCAATATTGCTTAGAATGTCTTTACCAAGTTTCAAGATAGTATCATATCTTTTCGGTCAATTTGAACCTTTTTGTCCAATACTCGGACCCAATTGGAACTGGATTTTTTTTGCAAGGCTTTTCAGAGTATCGCTTCACAATGGTAGCACTTCAGCAACATGATCTAAGAAAAGCAAGCTGCCACCAAGGCCGCAAAGTGATAAAGCCCATCCAAACTTTGTTTAGCAAGCTAAAAAATAACACAATTCGAGTAGTCATGAAAGAATCCTTGCTCTGGAATGTTGCTGTTTCCACATTATTTTGGCTCAACATCTAGATTTTGTCTATGGCATAGGTGCAAGTAATCGATACATCCAAAAATTGTTCATCAGATATAGAACAAATGTGGGTGGATAGATTTTTGGAATTTAGATTCCTTACTAAATCTAGCTATTACGTAAACTGTGTTTTTATTTTATTTTTTACGTTATTGACATAAAAATAATAAAATGAGTAAAAACTTGTTCAAAGTCTGCGGTAATGATACTGGAATAACACTTTCACTGTGGTTCTAGGAGTCTTTAATGTAGAATTTGGATAGGTTTCTGCCCACTGGAAACTCACATCTAGAGGTGATGATCTTTTCTTAGTATTAGGTAAATTGTCATTCTGCTCATTGGACTCATCCAGATCATATTCTAAAGTGTTGTCTGTGCTTTCATCATTTGAAGAAAAATTATAGCTCAGTGCAATATCTAAAGAAATGATCAAAAACATTGCAGAGAACATGGTAATTGAGTATTGATTGGTATTATAGTACAAAAGAAATATGATGTATCTAAAGTATTCAAATTGGTATATTCACAAATTCACAACTTTCATGATAAAAGTACATTTTATGCAAACTACAATAAGTTTTGGGTAGTTCAAAATTACCAACCAATCATTGCCAAACTAAATAACATAAATAGAGAGAGAAGTGGTGAGATTCAGTAGAATGCCTGTCTGGAATAAAGATAATTGATGTATCTCAACATACACAATGACCACCAAATGAAACGCGTAGAAAAAAGTAGAAGTGAGCAAAAAGTCACTCTGTAAGGATATATTATACAATATTGTGCAACTACAATTAAGATCATGAGTTATGATAAAACTTGTGAATTTTAAAGGGTAAAATACACCACAAGTAAAATATAAATGCGGAAAACAACCAAAAGAAGTCCTTAGATATTTATCTCAGAAGTTTAATGAGTAGATTGAAGACTTAGGGCTTAGGATCTTGGGTCTTTTTACAAATTCGACAAATTCTCTTGATTCTAGTAGCCTAGTACCCAGGCTCTTGGAACAAATACAAACTTTCGTTCTGCTCACCTTGCTAGGAAAAATTTATTGTCAAAGTTTCAATTCCAAATTATTGCACGAATTTCCCTTTTTACCTAATATAAATGACCACAATTGTAGTGTATCTTGAAATAAAAGTAGTGCCATACATACCATAATCAGTGTTTTCTGGTTTATGCACAAGGTATATTTTTTCATCATGATTCAATGAAACAAACTAAAATATCATATAAATTATACAATATTTATTTCGATAATCAAGGATACAAGATTGGTATACATGGTCATTCTACCAAGTTCTCTTTATAAATTAATAAGATTGAAGAATCTAACGTAGAATTTTCAATCTTTTTAAATCCAGAATGGGAATGAAACATGAAATGAAATTATCAGAGTATGCGGAATATATATTTTATGTTCAATGGAAAAGATTTGCTGGTAATTTTGTGGAATTCATTATCCATACACTGTCATGTTTGTTAACAAAAATCAAATTTACTATTCAGTCTATTTTCAAGGGAACAAGGGAAATTCCTGCTTAACAAAAAATACATCTGCCCATCTCACTTATGCTCAAATTCAACCTAACATTCGTGCAGAGTATTGATGCGTAAAGTTGAATTCGCTCAAGTTCTGGAATGCGCATATGGATTTATGGGTAAAGCTTCCAATAGAAACAAAATTAATCTCGAGAAGTAATATTTTATCCACATATTAAAAAAAGAGTATTCTAAGCAACAAAGTAATGTCTTTCAATCATTCGTGTTCACAACTAACTATACAAATTATTAATCAAAGGTACGATATTGAAAGTAGCCCACCAAATCAAGTGAAAGTTAAACCTAGGCACATAAATACAATTTGCATACACACGTTATACAGTGTTTGAAATATATGTCTTATATATGCCTTATTAAGTTGATAAAGTTTCAGAGCAAATAAACAATTGGAACACCTTTATCAAGGTAAAACTATATCAAATCACTGTGGAGAAGTTGTTATGAATTGCATACACACATTATACATAATAGCAATGTGTACACACCAAGTAAAAAATAGAGAATATATACATCATAATATATAATATACAGGTTTCCTACATCATTACACCTCATAGCATTATATACCATGCATCTATGTATAATAGAGTATATTTTAACTTATAATATATTTATGTTGTGCTATGGGACTACTAAAAGTACATTAAATATAATTACAGTTTAATAAAAAACATGGTTTCTATTAGCAATGAACTTGTGACATTTAACTATACATACATAACATTTAATAAAAGGTGGTTATCATCATCAAAAATTAAAATTAAAAATAAAGATAATAAATATAACAATGCAACAGAGGAATACATTTCCTTAATATAATAAAATGTTTTTCACTTCTAATTTGCAATGGGAATAATTAAATATAAAATCGTTAACTGAACATTACATATAATAATTAGAAAGCACTGAGGGACTATAAAAGTTTAATTATAAATGTAATGTTCAAATTATATGTTTATTTCAATATTGGACTCAAGGACATTAAGGCGCATTTTTGACGGCAAAATATACTGCTTTTTAATGTCAAAATTCTTTGAGTCATTGGTTACGAAGTATGACGCCATAGGCTAAAAACCAATAAAAATCCAGAAAACCAATTGGGCTCGATGGGTGTTATCTGTCAAAAATTTAAACGTCTGCATTTTAAAAAGTAATTAGAAAGTTTATCATTTTCAGCCATCGGATACGTCAAAATAATCTTCTAATTGTGTTAATTCAGCAAAAGAATCATTATGACGTCAAAAAAACTACAAAAATGTGCAGATTTCGTAAGCAATGACATCATTTTTGGCCAAACCTCTTTTCTTTTTTAAATTTCTCTTAAAATGTTAGATTAGGAA
Source organism: Neoturris breviconis (assembly GCA_032360805.1). Taxonomy (NCBI): domain Eukaryota; kingdom Metazoa; phylum Cnidaria; class Hydrozoa; order Anthoathecata; family Pandeidae; genus Neoturris; species Neoturris breviconis. The sequence goes on from JAULBZ010003418.1 coordinate 5,208, forward strand.
AGTAAAACTTATTCTTATATAAAATATCACTTATCATCATGTGATCAAAATCTCCTAGAAAATTATTTCAAAAAGTTTTTAAGTCCCAATATAATTCTGGTCAAATCCTTAAAAAAAATTCAAATATTTTCTTAGTCAACAAAAATCAAAAATTGATCATTTTGGTGAATGTAAATCAAAAGTTACAACTTTTGAAAAAATCCCTTGTTCACCGTTACTTTTAATATTGCCTAGAATGCCATAACCAAATTTCAAGATGGCACCACGCTTTTTCGGTCCATTTTTCCATTTAATTTTGACCCTTTTTGCTTAAAACTTGTGACTGAATGGACGAAATCGTAATTTTTTTGGAGAGTGCTTCTAAAATATTACCATGAATGCTGGTACTGAATTTCAATGCTAGCACTTCGAAAACATTGTCTACAATGCCGACGCAAAGTGATAGCAATAACTTTGTTTGGTGGACTAATAATATTAACCTGTGACTTTGTATAAACTTTACCATTGACCAAAATACCATTTGAACTGAAACAAAAATATGAAACAACTGTGACAAAGGGGAGGAAATGTTGAAGGGGGGTACCGGGTAAATGTTGAAATACACTGTGATTATATACTCTTGAACATTGAAGTGGATTACTTCCAAGAAAAAGACAATTTAAAAATTGCTGATATTAACATAAAATCTTTTAATATGTCACAAACTGCTTAAAAACGTAAATAGAACAAATATTGCATAAATGCTTGGGGAAAAATTATTTGTCAAAAATGTGTTTTAGTAGGTCTAGAGACTTGTTAAAGTATGTTGTTCTATTGTAGTAGAAGTCTACACAAAATCATACATATGTTGTAAATACTGGAATAATCCCTTTGTTTGGGGAGGGGTTAGGCTAATTCAGGGAGGGCAAATGTAAAAAGTTAAAATAGATAAAATGAAGGAACATAAATCTGTTTATGAGTTATGAAATGTGTCAGATAAAAATTTAACACAAAATGTGGCATTGATTGTTGTGTTTGTTTGTCCATCACTCTGAACATCAGCTAAAGCTAAATCTTTCTGTAAAACAGAATTTATATGTAAGATGAGTATTTTTTGGTGTTTTTCCTCCTTTAACCCTATTAATACTGGACTTCCTTGGGGCTCCTCAATACTGGGTCAGGGGGTTGAAAGGACCCCCTCCCCTTCCATAACTTTTGATAGAACCAAGCTGTAGTATTGAAACTTTCCAGAAAGTTTGGTCAACAACTAATAATAATTATAATAAACATTTTAGCACATTTTGTTCATTTATGATGATGCCATCAAGGCCAAATAAATTGGGCAAAAAAGGTTTTGGTCAAAATAAAATTTTTTCAAGCAAATGTAAGAAAATCTTTTTGGTTGCTGAGGGAAAATTATCCCTAGTTACCCAAAAAATTGAAAACAATCCCAGATACTTTATGGGATGTCCTAACAGTTATAGGTATATGAGCCATTCATTCAGCAGTTATTTTAAAAAGTATAAGAAGAGGAGTTCTTTCAATCCCCCAGTAGGAATACGGTTAAACATAAACAAAGAAACTCCATAAATGTGTTGCATCAAGCAAACATATAATCACAACATGTTGGAACAGGTAATGCACAAAATTGTAACATGGAAAGTGGCTCAAATAAGAAATATTGAGTCTATGAACCAACATTATCCAACCCATCCAAGACACAACTGCATACAAAATAATACAACATGACACAAGATGGTGGGCAAGCCAAAATAATATTTGTAACCAACAATGATGGCTCATGTTGTGCCAAAATGTTACAATGGTTTGTATTTAAACATTTTCAATAAATTCAATTGAATAACCTCTACCTAAAGAAATAAACTGTGATGTAAATACCAGGAGCTTATTTAAGAAAACACTGCTACATAGGGCTTATATAAACACTGTGAATTAAATGTTATATTAAATCCTATTCAAGGATTTATGGTATACCTTAAGACTTCAACTTCAGCCACTCTAGTTTCTTTCTTAATGTGTAATGTAACATGATGTTTTGACAGATATGTATTACCTGGGATGGATATATCACAAGCTAATAAATGTAATTAAGGAAAAGGTACTACTGAAGCAAACCTCAAAATAACTGTTAAGCATCACCTGTGGAGGAGTTTGTTTTGAGTATTTTTCAGCTGCAAAGCTAAAAACACACTCATCCACAGGTGATGTTCAACTGTTACTTGCTTGCTGTGGATAATGAGCCAATCTTACAATTGCTTGATTTCTTCATATTAAATACAGCGCTTCATCGTATATTTATTGTCGCAACATTCTTACTTTTACAAATACAATATTAATTGAATACCATTTGAACTTGATTTAGAAGATGGAAATGCATTTGACCATTTTAAATTGTAAAAGTATTATGAAAAGGTGAAAATATTGTATAAAAAAGAAAGCGTAAAATACCATTTTTAAAATTGTTCCTACAAAATTTTTAAAAATTGCTCTAAACAACTAGCCATTACAAAGAAATGACTTCTAAAAAAGTTAAGCAAAATCCAAACTTCACCAACTTTCTGCTTGTGTAAATTGTAGTTTAAAGAGATGCATGATCACAACAGCTAAGTTACTTTACCTAAATTTATCCTGTAAATACGTTGTCATTTGGATAATTAAAAATAAACGTTACCTTACTCAAAAGCCCAAAAAGTAATAAATATAAAAGAAAAGATACTACTACCACGACCAATAGTTATTTGATCTTTGGTTATTTCGTGCAACTGTTTTTCACCTTTATATTCAATATAAATATTTATTTTTGCTTCCATATTGTTATCTTCACCCTTGGTTAGTCAAAACAGCGATGAATTCTCATATATTAATTCTCTATGAAAGTAATATAAGTTCAAAAGAGGTGATAGACAGAAAAATGTATAAAATAAGTAAGAAAAATGTATAAAATAAGTAAGAGAAGAATTGGTTTATGAGCAAAGCCTTAAATTTTATAGACTTCAGAAGACACTCCTTCGCAGTACTCTTATGTGTTGCACTACAGTTAGTCATCACCACAATAGAAAGATGTTGGAATTAGTTAGATTGTTGGAAACTATTATCATTTATTAGACTTGTTATACTCATAGCAAAATGATACATTCTATTATGGCATGGACTTAATGATATATAATAAGCTACAAATTGGGAGATAATCTCTACAGTTGTGCCTTACAAACAAAGAAACAATGGTGTTTGGAAAGAAATTAGAACAATTGTTTTTTACAATTGAAACGAACGATATGTATAGTTTAATAATAGCAAGCACATTAGCAGTGTTTAAAGCAAGAACAAGTAATTACCGTGGAGCAGGGATTTTTGAGCATTTTATCAGGCTTCACAGTGATTATTTATCATTGTTTCAAACACTGATTGACATAACACGCTTCTTCACATCAGATATTGAAGGAAGCTTCCCAGGAACAAAATGGCAGCCAAAACTTATTTTTAAATCAATCTACATTAAAATGTGATTTGAGTCGTTCAGAAATCTACCTGAATGCAGTTACAACCTTATAGAAATCAAAGTTTTAGAGTCTTTATATCTAAAGACATTACTCAAAAGATAATTTGGCCAGTAGTCCAATAATATTGCCTACAATACTAATACCAGATACAGATTGTCATGGAGAGCAAATGTATAATAGACAATGGTTAAGGCAAAAAACAATACATAAATACAAGTATGTTCAAGTGAATTTCAGTAGTAGATCAATAAATATATGTATTGGCTAAAATGATACAAGAAAATCCATGCAAAACATGAATCAATGACAGTTTGTACAATGATGAATGAATGAAAAACGTAGAAAAAATAAAATATCTATTATTGCTTATCTATTATTGCTTACAGCGTGTATAAGTCGACCCCTATTTTTAGTGAATATAAAACCAAGCTTCAGGGTGATACCCGTTGTATAAGTCGAGTACCTTCTAGGAGTTAGTGCTATGCTCATAACACCTCATATAATCCACAAAAAACATGTAAGTCTATACAAAAGTTTGTTTTCTTTGCTCATGTTAACTTTATCGAAGCTTTTGGCAAAGCATGAACCATGCGTGATTTGTTATGATTTTTCAAACTAGCAATACTACCATAATTCAATATGGTGCATTAATACTGTAATTTAGCAGTTACACGAATGCCAACTCGGCAAAAAAGTGCGAGGTCCAAAACAGGCGTGGAAAGTGTTGGCACCCTGTGAGTATTTCGGCATCCAGTGTTAACAGTGGTAGAAAATGTTGGCTCCCTGTGACATTTAGTGTTAGGCGTGCTAAAACTTCAAGGTTTTCTGTGTTTGTTGACATAGAACCACAAACCGAAACTGAAACACTACGACAGCCACAGAAAGATGTATAATAGAGACGATCAAAGTTTTTCTTGCAGAATATTTGATGTCATGTGGATGTACCACCGTTCAGCTGGGAATTAACAAGTAAAGAAGTAATGTTATTAAGTTTAGGGGTTGTCTTATACACTAGGTTTAATATCTAGTGTATGTTTAAGTGTATCAAAGTCACTGTTCGACCAACAGTCGAATTATAAACCGAAAAAGACACTAGGCAAAAAATCATGACCGGTAAGATTTTACTATGACCTGAAATCCGTATCAGAATTATTTTTTTCAGAACTATACCCAGTGTATAAGTCAAGGGGTGATTTTTTAGCTAAAAATGACATCTTAAAAACTCGACTTATACACGCCGTAATACGGTATATTTTCCATTAACTCTTTTTCAAAATTTTATTTAAAGTATAGTACCACAAAATTGAAAATGGTAGCACAATAAACATAACTCAATGTCACGAAGATAATAAAATAGCAAAAGAAGAAAAGTAACATCATCTTCATTCAGCGATAAATACTATGAAAACTAGTTCATTCATAAACCATACTATCATTGTTATTATTCTTTTGGAGCAGATGTGATGTTCATTTTTCATGTTTCTCTAACTTTGTCTCTGAAAACCTAAACATAAAGTCATAGTGTTCTTATCATGACGTTCAGAAGGCAGGTACCACATACGATAGAATAAGCTCTTGGGTGCTTATGTAACAAAAAATATAATAGGGGCTTATTTGAAAATTATTTAACCTAGAAACAGCCATTGTCTTATTGTGAAAAAATGTTTTTTCCAAACTAATAGCTATTGGCAATGACACTAGTTAAAATAAATCTTCTGTTATAAATAGTAGGTTCGAGTAGGTGATTTGATAATTCAGCATGGCATCCGCAATTTTCCGAGTCTGCCGTTACCAAATATGTAATTTATGCAATTAAGTAATTTTTTTTATTCACATTTTTCTGGAAAATAAAAGTTTCATCCGTGATTATTATTTCTTGCAGACGTCCTGGTTTTTCAGAATCGCTCTTATTTTATTTTATTTTAATATACATCTATAATCAGAAGATTATGCAAAGCGGATAGAAAATCTTAGACATAAAGTATTCTTGGAGAAAGTAAGCGCTTTCGAATATTTCTAAATTAACAGAAGTATGAGATGGTAAGATGGTATTTTATAATTTCATCAATATTTTCTTTATTGTTAATACAAATGTAATTAACACTAATTTACAAATCATTGTCACTAATAGTATGATTCTGAAGAAATAAATCAAAGTTAGAGAATACCACTACCTGACTGTGCTCATTATAAGAAGAAATAATGTAGAATTGTGCTATGTAGCCTGAAGCAACACGCAAATGAAAAGTTATACCTTAATTGATGGTACATACACACGTGCACGCACACACACACAGAGACCAGACAGGAAAGGAGATAGGAACACTGGACAACAGTAAAGACATATGCTACCAATCAAAAATAGAACGAGTGAAACATCACTAAAATTAGTTTATTAGCATAAGGAAAAGCATCAACACAACCAAAGGAGAAATTATATTTTAATTGGTTTTCGTTGATTTAAATGATTGAAGACCTTATTTTCTTTATTTTAAATGAACATCTCGACAGTGCTTCATCAATTCCGAAAGTTATTCGAACAGATTTTTCATTGAAATAATTTCTCTCTGGTATGACTCAACATTATAATGCTTCAGTTGATATAGATGTTTGTATGAGTTTTCACTTACATTATCTATACTTAATATTTATCTCAAACCTTACAATAAACTAACAGTGAATTTTACAAGCATACAATTGTGAAACTGCTGCTCTTAAATGTAATTTAAAAGATTTTCAATTCAACTTGTTATTACATCAATAGATATTTAAACTTTTAACTTTTTAATTACATCAAGTTCAACATCATTTTGCTATTTATTCACGAATTCTTTGACATACTATTAAATGATTGGTAGATGAGATCTCTCATTTAATAAACATCTTAAAATGTTAATCATCCAAAGTCTGATAGAACAAAATCTCTAAATCTGTCAAGGTATTCAAAGAACCTAATTACAGATGAAAGTCATGATCAGGAATTTGTAATTTGAGTGTTCCAATACCTGCAAATATTATTACAAAAGTGATTGCCAGCTTAGACATTGTACAGTTATTGTCAGCTACTTACTTCCTTATTTTCTGCTGTGGCATACTAAAGATTCTTGTCAACACCATCTGTCAATGCCAACTCAGTTACTTTAACAATCTCATGATCATGAACAGCTGCAAAATATAAATGCAATTAGAGCATGAAGCAGACTCCGGCTGCAATTAGCTGCATTTTGAACATTGCACATAGTATGAACAGCTGTATCTGATAAACAGGTGTGACCATTTATTCAATACTTACGTTTATGCTTATATTAAACTCATGATAACGCAATATAAAAACCTTTGTGAATGTCAGTATTTCAGAATGCAATCTATCCAACAAATGTAGATATGGTTTAAAAAGGAGCTTCCTTCATGCAAGTAATATATTGAATTTCAAATGATTGCAATGTTTATCTGTATTAATAGCATGCAACAGACTTACAACAGTTAACAAAGGCCCTTAAAAATATTTTTTCACTACTAAACTAAACGAAAGGTGTTTCTACTTACCAAGAGTACGTTTTACAAACACACTTGACTCATGCAGTTTGATGTAACTCAAATGCTGTTGATAATCCTTATTACTACAAAATCTTCTACTACAATGATCACAGCTGAATATATTCTTTAAAGTCAGCTTTTTATTATGTTTTGATAAATCCCTTTCATACATGTATCGTTTCAAACAAACTTTGCATTGAAATGGTTTAACACCCGTGTGAACTGTTCTATGAGCATATAACTTCTCTTTAATACCAAATCCCTCATTACAATATTCACATCTGAAGCACTTTTCTTTTTCTGTTAAGGTTTCAGGGTGTACTCGAGATTGATGTATTTTAATACTTGATTGGGATGCACATTCTAGCTTACATACATCACAGACAAATTTATTATTATGTTCCGAATATACTGACTTATGCACCACTAAAATAATAAAGAAACCTTTTATGGATATATGATCGTAGTTGCATCAAATAGCAAAAATATTTTCTTGTAAACTGTAGCTATCATTTATTAAAATCTAAACTGTCTGACTTGCAAAATTATTTTAAAAGAAACTTGAGCAGACAGACAACAAAAGCAAAAATAGACACATTTCATAATGTATTATATCATAATGAAGTTGCTTTACAAACATATCTATCTTGAAGATGCTTTGAATTCATTGTTAAAAATCCACACCACCTAGTTACCTTTTGTTGCAGCAGACACAAGATCTTTGTGAATATCTTCTGTTATTGTAGATGCTGACTCAGCTATTCGTACGGCTTCTTTAACAGGAACATCTGCTGAATATAAAGGTTAACTACTTTGACCTATCACTTTAAGCAATTCTTCACAGAACAATTTCATTGCCTAAAAATAAGAATAATTAATCAATATGGAGGAGGGTAAAATGTCCTCTTCCACAGTGATTAATTGCTCTTATTTTAAGCAATGCAATTTGTCACTAGTACTGAGATAGTGAAACTCATTAAGGGGTCCATGTAAACAAGTCTCCACTTTTGAATTCTAACTCAATTGTTATGATTTTTTAATTATTTTGGTGAGTATGTCTAGAATGCTGATACCAAATTTCAGAATGGTACTACTCCTTTTTGGTCCAATAAACCAAAAAAAATATTTGGACCATTTTTGCCCGAAGTTCAGACCTGAGTGGACAAAAACGATTTATCTTTGTCAAGTCTTTACAAAATATTGCTTTGAATTCTGATGCCAAATTTCAAATCGATACTGCTTTAGGAGCATGGACAATCAAAGTAATAGCAATGGCCATTACAAGCTTCGCTTGGCGGGCTGAAAAAGTATTTTGAGTCCATTTTTGAAATATGACCTAGTTAGACAAAGACTTATATGGATACAGCTGCAGTTATATTGAAAGGTGAAAAACACCTCAAAAACACACTCATTTACAGGCAACGTCCAACTGTTATTTTGTGGCTTGTCAACTGTATCATTTAGCAATGCTCACAATCAAAACTGTTTGACTTTGCAAAACTATTCACCTGAGTGGACAGGGTAAGAAATTTGCTATACATTATTGGCTAATTGCAAGTGTCTCATTTACTGATGCGACGACAAAAACTAATATCTTAGAATACATGTTTTTACACTTTTATTGACTTCTATTCGATAGATCTCCTCGAAACATGCTGGAAAAAGTATAGTTTATCCAATTTAGACCACCCAGTATCACCCGGCTTTCTGATCGGCTAATAAATACAAAAATAATATTTCAACACCTATTTTAACATATCTTAACTAATACAATATCTTTTATCAATGTGTTACATAACAACTATGCAATATTAATATTTCTCATTTTCGAAGGTCCATGTAATCTTTGTGTATATTCGTCATATGACAGAAAATCTAAGTTACTAACAAACAACAAATTTCAAAAAAAATTGGACTAGCTAATATGGTTTAATACAGCTTTTTGAATGATTTTATATCAGCCTCGATTTCATGAAATCTAGGTCTGTCGAAAATAATTTTTGTTTTTGGAAATATATTAATTATGTCATTACTCATACCAAATATTTAATTGGTACAACAGATTTATAAAAACATTTCCACTTTACATTTGATATTTAAAAGTAATTATGCTTTACACATCTCTTTGTTCACCTTGATTATTTGCTCCTATGTTAAGGAGGTACTGGTAAAAGAAAATACATCACATTAGAGATTTTTTTGTTTAAAACCAAGTAGTTGGCCCCCAAAAAATTGGGTGTTTAGAGAACAGAAAATAATATTTTCCTCCAAAACTTGACTCTGCCCGCCTACTTTTCGATGTCTGCGGATGATAAGTAGCTAAGTCCCAGGTGGCTGTATGGTTATAGAAATACCCCTGAATACTGTCTTTGTAAATGCTGTGTAAATGCTGCAATTTGTAGGAATGCAATAACAAACACCTTCCAGTTTATTTTATTTTTCAATCACATGGCTAAACCTTTTCATGTAAATCTTGTCATTCTTTAGGCACAAAATCAAAACTGCCAAACTTACAAAACTATTCTAATATGCACAGACCACAAACTTGAAGTATGTAACTCTTTGTATCTCTGACATAGCAGTATTGTAGACTTACCTTGCGTAATGGCACACACCAGATTATTTTCAAATTCCCCTTTTGTAGATGCTGACTCAGGAATTTGTACAGTTCCACAATCAGGAATATACAGATGTTCGTACGATATTGTTCAAGACGCCCTTTTTTATCAATGTTATAATTATATATAATTTTTGTATTATTTAAAATTTATAACAGATCTATAATTTAAGGTTACTACCTCAATTGTATGCAAAACACCAGAGTTTTTTTTTCAAAAGAAAACTGAACAAAAGAAAACTGTAGAAGTTACGTTAACAAGCTTGCTCTGAATTGGCTTCTTCAGAATGAAGATAATTGACTCCTTATACTTCTGTCAAATATGGCATTACACGGTTCATAGGTATACAGGGAAATGTTCAGTGGGCTTTCGAGGTGTTTTTAGAACCTGCGAGTAGAAAAGCAACTGGGACAATTTCTGTGTCAATCAAAAAAGGGTGAATTTTGAGGTAACTACGCCAATACATGGAATGTTATTTCACAAGGAACCCCAATTTTGTTTTGTATTGTCTTATGTCATAATGTACTAGCTAAGCCATGCAAATTATGGGAATAACACTCAATTTTGGTCTGAAAATAAAACTTATAAGTTGCATGATACAAAAAATTCTACAAAACAGGTTTCCTTATTTATACGCAACAATATTGAGATAAGTTATATACTAGATTTACCTAACTATTGCCCATATTGTTATTATCTAGTCTGTAAAATACATACTCTCCCTCTTCCTAAGTTCAGTTTTATAATCAAAATAGTTATCTGTTTATCTATGTGTGTCTTATTTCTGCATAATACGCAATTGAAATAAGTATTAAGTGCTTTAATCACTCTATTCTGGTGCATAAGATACATGTGAGTAATTTTGCTCACAGTATATTTCCAAGCTCCTATACTCCCGCATAGGTTATATCCCGTAGTTACTTTATTGACATTGAGCGTTAGCTACTTACTTTCTGCTGTTGTGGCATACTCCAGATTCTTGTAAATATCTTCTGCCAATCTCGAAGCCAACTCATGTACTTGAACAAACTCGTGATCATGAACACCTGCAAAATATAGATTTTAACATGAAACAGACTCAGACCATGCAGTAGATTCTGACCATGTCTACCTCTGTCAGATGATTTAATTATATAATGATTACCAAAACTTATCAGAATGATTTCATTTCTCATGAAAACTGAAAGGAAATCATTTTGGAATGATGTTTCACGTAATGTGAATGCCCGCATCCGATAAACATACATGTGTGAACGGTATGTATCTTTTTCATAGTTTATTTTATACGTACGCTAGCAGAATATGAAAATGTATATGAACAGTGTATATTTGAAAAGCTGTATGTCGGAATGAAATCTACCTGACAGGTGTAGACATGGTCAGAATCTACTGCGTAGTCTCAAAGAAATGTATAAAAAATCAAAGTTACGATATTAAAAGTAGCCCACCAAACCAAGTTTAAAATTAAGTTAATAATATAATTTACATATACGCAGCCCTCTGAATCCAGTAAAACACACGGCGGCTGTTTTTGCCGTCGTAATGTTGGAACCCTGCGGCATTACGTCGGCAGTTTTTGCCGTCGTAATTTTTGGAACC
>JAULBZ010003419.1:0-16460 GCA_032360805.1 Neoturris breviconis
ACTTTCAAATGGCGTTTAGTTTTGCCGTAATAAGTGACGTTGCAGTCACTACACGAAAATTTATAAACTAATCCGGATTATTAATTATTAAACCCTCCTTAATGAGTTATTTAAGATTTGGCTTGTTTATAAAATAAAAGTTATAAATTTTGTGAGATACCAATCTATATCTATGATGTTTCTAACGATTATATTCGTTCGTGTTTTTCTTTAGTATATCCTTTGCACTATATACTGTAGCATTAAACCTAACATACATTTTCCGGCCTGTCGAACACACAGAAGTGACAAAACATGGCGGAATCTAATTTTTAGATCGGAAAAAATATTATTTTTTAGGGAGTTAAAATTTTAAAATTGCCACCCAACTAAGCTAACAAGATTACCTTTCAAGTTATATATTATTCTTTTATCAATAAATGTAATAAAGAACTAATTTGGGTATCCTGCGTTTTCACAAGAGCCGTTGATATGCTAGATAACGAACGTAGTTGATGTGATTGAACACGAAACAACAAATCAGCATCTCTCTCGCTTGCAAGCTAACATCATCTTCACGAGCGTAAAAAAAAGCAGCATTTAAGGTATACAACAGTCATTTGGATTTGGGCTTTGGTGGTTCGCTACTGATTGTAAAATTACGTTTGGCACAGACTACTTCGGAATTCTTGCAAATCTTTAAGGAAAACAGTGTCGATGCAAATGAAATCCCATTCAATGCATTGAAACTCTCTTTTCACAACCTCATATTTGTGTAATAATGCTAAACCTCTAAAGCCATATCACTCTTGACAATTATAATCACTCCTGTAACTACAAACAATGTCTTTAATCCACGCATATTATTTTTAGATAGAATAACGTTAAAAATGGAATGAAAATGAAATTCTGATCCGAAATAGCCTTAAAATCGAGTTTTTTTTTAGTTTTATGACGTCATTGAAAAATTACGTCTTCAATACGGTTATATGTTAATATATCCTTAACCCTTTTCAGGCCTTTTTGGAACTCTGTAAGGCCGGGGGAAGGGAGGCTAAAAAGGTCCCCCTCTACAACTTTTGATGAAACCATGCGTAGTGTTTCCAGAAAGTTAATTAACATTTTAGCATAATTATTTTCCTGATGACGTCATTATTAGAAAACAGGTGGCGAAAAAGGATTTGTTCCAAAACTAAATAACAAAACATTTTCCAGGCAAAAATAATAAGAAAAAGTTTTGAATTTTTTATTTTACAATCTGTCAAAAATATGGTTGCAGGGGAAAATTATCCCTAGTTATCGGAAATGATCCTAGATAGATCATATAAAAAGTCCCAAAAAATCTTAGTCATATAAACCATTCGTTCACTGGCCCGAATAGAGTTCAAGATAGCTGTGTTGGAGGTATTGATGTTTTATAAATATTTGTTCCATTTTCGAAGCTCTTTCCATTGGGGTAATTGTTCTTCGAAATTAAGAAGTAGTAGGCAACAAAATTATTTGGTTTCTGGCTGAAATTCTCTCATGATAAGGCCCCTTTAGAAAGTGAACAAATTTCCGGTTAGACAATGCCCTAGTATCTTTTGAAAATTTCCCTGTCTATATATCCTGCGTCATATGGACGTTTGTTTCGATGTTCATCCAACGATGAGTGTATAATAGGTAATTCTCTTGATCCAACAAAGCGTGTAAAGTAAGTAATGGCCACTGATTCTCTGATTATATCGTATTTAGCATTTTTCAATTGATTGTCATTTCGGTTTAAAATGGAAAGACGAAAGATTAAAGTTCAATTCGACAATCGCAAAACAGATTCCGTTTGACCATAAATTCTTTCAACAGATCTGGAAACCAGATTTATATTTCACAAGGAGCAAACGTGGTTACAATCATGCTCTTCCCCAACTAAATGCAATGGTGTCATTATCTGCAGATGGTACAGTATCAACAGAGCAAAGGTTATACTATTTACATTTTGTTGCTTTATTTTGATGTTAATGGTAGATTTACCAAGACAAATATAGTGGTTACTTAAAATAAAATTCAAAGTCAATAGTAGGAAGGAACTCTTCAAGATCACTGACATGAACGAAACTCTTTTGTGCAGTTGGATTACCGTGGAAATTTTTCGAATTTTCGAATTTGCTTTCTTAAAATCTATGAAAAAAATTCTTTTGGAACGAAATTTGAAATGGTAAACTATAGTAATGTGATGAAGTAGCTACTCTCATATATTATCAATATACCCTTACCGCCAAAATGTTTTTCCTAATTGATGTAAATTCAGCATTCTTTTTGTTGCTGTAACCTTTAATACAATTTTTTTTATTTATTCTAATTCCAATTTTCAAAAGCACTAATTATGTGCTTTTAGGCAGCCTTTATATGGATCCCTAAACGAGTTACACCCTAACCGATCTTGCAAAAGTCCATTTAGGGTAAAACTCATTTAGGGGTCTATTAAAAAGCTGCCTTAGTAAAGTTACACTATCTTTGGTCAATATATGTTTATTAGCTGCAGTGAAGGGCTAAACATAACAATTTTATCGTTAATTTTGACAAAATATGAAATAACAGTTGTTAGAAAGAAAATTAATGGCCAGAAAATTTCAAATAAAAAACCTCTAAAAAACCTAAATAGAATCCGAGGGGATAGGGAAAACAATTTTTATCTTACATTTATAGGATATCTGTTTCATCATTTTGTTCAATGGATCAATTATTCTATCCATTTGATATACAAAAATGTACAATTTACTTGGAATCATGTAAGTTTGCTACTGAAGTTTCTTATCGGATATATCCTAACCTACCTCCTTTAATAATCCTCATTTTATTACGAGGCGGGGAAACCCGAATTCAAATATATCCGCCTGTTTCATTTTAAAAGTGTTTAAATAAAATTGAAATTACAAACGACATAAAGAACTATCTTGTTTCCGCTTTCTGTATACTTCCATATGTTTCCGCTTTCTGTCTACTTCCATTTGTACGCGTAGAAATCCATTACATTCCATTTTTACTCGTAGAAATCCATTACATTCCATTTGTACGCGTAGAAATCCATTACATTCCATTTGTACTCGTAGAAATCCATTCCATTCCATTTGTACTCGTAGAAATCCATTACATTCCATTTGTACTCGTAGAAATCCATTACATTCTATTTGTACTCGTAGAAATCTATTCCATTCCATTTATACGCGTAGAAATCTATTACAATCCATTTGTACCGGTAGAAATCTATTACAATCCATTTGTACCCGTAGAAATCTATTACATTCCATTTGTACCCGTATAAATCTATTACACTCTATTTGTACGCGTTGAAAATGTAGATTTGGATGCTTTACTATCTTTTTAAAACGATTATTTATACGGATAGGGAACAAATAATAGTGTAAACAGAAAATATATAATTTTTCACTGGTTATAGTGAAATTTTTGTTGTGCATCTTTTAAACCTAATAAAGCCAACCACCATACGTTATTATCCTAGAAATGTTTCTGGATAATGTTTAGCATAATAACCGGAAGACATTAGAATGGTTCATAAAATTCCCTCAACAAAAATAAATATTTGCTCGGCATACCAGCTTTATTATGAAGAATATTCAATCCAAGAAACATTGTAAAATGCAGAATGAAGATTCAATCCAAGAAACATTGTAAAATACAGAATGAAGATTCAAACACAAGAAAGGGATCACTTGTAACAGGATTGTTACTCTTAGGTCTAGACTTTTTAGGGCTCTGAGCCCCCCTCCCTCCCTCCCTCCCTTTATAAAGTCTGAACGGATCCATATTTTTCTTTCAAGTTTGAACTACATGCACTTCAAGCTATGACCTAAATTTTACCATAAAGATAATTAGCAGATGCTCTATTGTTTCATACTTATGACGTCATACCTTATCCTGGGTATGGAATTCATAATTTGCGTGAGTGTAATGTTTTGATATAAAAACTTGTCACGAGTTACTTTTTTTAAAAAACAATATCAGAAATAAAGTCAGCATGAAATTTCGAATCCAACTGTGTATCATAGGTCGTATTTGCCTATTTCTTTTGGTCTACCATTGTTAGGAAATCATCGTATGCCAAAGATGAAACATTTGGAAATGGTTTTTCCTAATTAAAAGATAGGAAAAGTCAGAAATCTTGAGCATGATATCAAATTTACTTAAACGTTTATGCACAATTTAATAGGATGGGGGAGAGGGGCATGATGCATACACACGCATACAAACATTGTAAAATCACCTCATTGACGGTAAACATATGGGGTAAATCGATATAGATTTGAACTCCAAATAATAATAAATATGCATACACTAAATAATAGTGTAGTTCTAGTAGCCCACAACCGTCGTTCTATGACAGTGTCCGATAGTATGTGTTTAGACTGAACAGGCTTGCCTGCACTGAACAAATCTGACAGAAGTCTAGTACAAGAGTAATCATTGAAAAAGAACAGAACAATAAAGTAATAATTCAACACATTCTTTATAACTTACCCAGCAGTCAATGCAAACTATAAGAAGGCTACAACCGATCGCATAAATTATGAGTCATTTTACGCATTTCTTCAAGCAATACAAACCACAAGTAAAACGTAAATACGGAAAATGACCACTAGACGTTCCTTGAGGTTTAGCTCAGAGGTTTATCCGAGTAGACATAAGGCTTAGGATCTTGGATCTTTTGGAAAACTCGACAAATTCTGCTGTTCCTAGCAGCCTAGTACCCAGGCTCTTGGAACATATTCCATTTTTTGTGTCTTTAGGTTTGCTACCGAAAATTTATGGCTTTTTATCTAATTAGAAATTCGGAATTTTTGCTTGCATTTTACCTTGTCTCAAATATTTATGTGATTGCTTGTTGACTGTAACTATTTCCGTTGAAATAAATTATTTTCTTTTCCAAGCCTTTTAATTAAACTTTACTCCGTACATCGCTACATACATAGTTCTACATTTGGTAATCCTACGACGCTACACTTCCAGACAAGACTAGCGATTACCGTATTTTATGCCGATGCTTACGAAGAAGGAAAAAAAAAGAAAAAAAAGGAAACAGCCGGAATGAATAGTTTAGTCAGCAGAAATCTAATAACGTAGTTTACCTGTTGTAGTTAACCAACTCTAAATCTTTACTTGCGTTCTCCTCACTGATCGACGTCATGTTCTATTCCGAAAAACAAAACCGTTTTTGATTGTTCTCACCAGAAAGTTTTCATTGTTCTAATTCCCGCGGATTATATAACTGTCGAGAACTGACTTTGCAACAGTGATCGCTGTCTATAACTTTCAACAAGTGGTCCGTAACGGTAATAATTGTCGAGAAGTGATTCAAAATGCCTCATATGAGCCACGGTACATTCCGGACACATTTTATGTCTTAAATTTTGAAAATAATATTTTCGGACAAAATAAGATGCAATTTCTGACTAATCAGAAAGAATTTCGAACTAACTAGCTAAATAGGTTAATCTAATTATATTAGTGCAAAACCTTCCAATTATGTAGCCTTTCGTGCGTCTCACAATCTTGCACTTGTAATAACGGACGCTTTTCGAATTTTAGCAAGCAATATACACCACAAGTAAAATGCAAATGCTGAAAACGACCACTAGAAGTCCCTAGAGATTTATCTCAGAGATTTATCCAGTAGACTTATGATCTTAGGAGTTTTCTCGACGAATTCTTTTGTTTACAGCAGCTTAGTACCCAGGCTTTTGGATCAAATTCGGATTTTTGCGCTATTTGTGTTGCTAATCAAAATTATAGATTTTTTCTCTAAGTTGAAATTTCGATTTTTTGCAATTAAATTCACTTTGTGCGCAGTATATTTGGTCAAAATTGTAGTATCGAAGTACCTGCGCCGTTTTAGATTCCAATTTTCCGATTCTCCACGACTTTATCATATGGCTATCTGAAATATTCTAATCCAGTCTAGACATTTTGATAACTTGCGCTAATTTGCACAATTACACAGGCGTTACTTAACGTTCCAGATATCTACACACACGGACTGGTGTATTTCCATGTGTTCAATCTGAGACAGAATCTCTTTCAAATCGTATGGACTATTTGTTTTTAGATGCGTACAATCGTGATTATATGCAGTTGTTTTGGAGAAAAAGCAGAAATGCTAATACAAAGAAGAATAAAGATTTACATATTACCGAATTCTCTCAAGTAGACATCGAATTGTCAAAAGGATTTATCGACTACAGTCAATATGGTAAGTAATACGATTTATTTTAGTGGAACGTATGTAATTCATGATTTAAAAAAATATTTTGAGTTACAAAATCCTTTAGAAAAGTTTGTCAAGGAAGTTATATGAGCTTGTCAAGGAAGTTATAAGAGTTTCACAAGAGAGTTCTATGAGCTTGTCAAGGAAGTTATAAGAGTTTCACAAGAAAGTTATATGAGCTTGTCAAGGAAGTTATATGAGTTTGTCAAGGAAGTTATATGAGTTTGTCAAGAAAGTTATATGAGTTTCACAAAGACTTTATATGAGTTTGTCAAGGAAGTTATAAGAGTTTGTAAAGGAATTTATATGCGTTTGTCAAGGAATTTATAAGAGTTTGTCGAGGAAGTTATGAGTTTGTCAAGGAAGTTATAAGAGTTTGTCGAGGAAGTTATGAGTTTGTCAAGGAAGTTATAAGAGTTTGTAAGTTTGTAAGTTATACAAGTTTGTCAAGCTAAATTCCAAACTTTTAATGAAACCATTTTGTAAAGTTGAAACTTTCCAGAAAGTTAAATCAACACATAATTAACATTTTAGCATAATTCTTCTTATGACAGCTTCACTGATGATGACATCATCATTTGAAAACAGGTTATTTCGTAATAAAAATTTGCACAGATGATGCCTTCATCAAACTCAATTCAAAAATGTATTATACAATAAGACATGTCTCCAAAACAATAGAGACTCGTATTTGCATGTTTTCGATATTTCGTCAAAATTCAATGCAAACGATGCGAAATTAATGAAAGCTATGATGATTGCAAGATATCGATTGTAAAAATATCCCATTTAATTAATAATATGCATTTTTACATCCAAAAAACAGAAACTATTTGCAACGCTTCTTTACTACATCGGTTAAAAATGAGCGTGGTCACAGGATACCTGCAACGATTACCAAAATCGTTTTTCCATAAAAAAAAACATTTGTTTGTAATAGGTATTGTAGCAGACTTTGGAAATTTCAATCATTTTTACTCCCCATAATAAAAGTCCGAATGATTACTGTCCTCTTTAGATAATAGCATGTCTTACGAAACATTGTATGGGATATCAAATCCATACACGAACTCTACGTTGCGTCATTTAGCAATACACATCCTCACATTCTCATTTCATTTAGGTATATACAGTCAGTTGAGCATGGAATTTACATTATATCGCAATCTGTCATTATACATACTCCGTGATTTCTTTCCTTGTATACTAATTGTTATGCTTTCCTGGATTAGTTTTTGGATAAATTATAGAAGTACTCCTGCACGGGTAGCATTAGGTATAACAACGGTATTAACAGTTGTAACAATTTCAAATAACGTAAGGGCAAATTCACCACCAGTTGGTTCATTCAGAAGCATAGATTGGTATATGCTATTCTGCAACCTATTTGTATTTGCTGCTCTTGTCGAGTATGCGATGGTTGAGATGACTCCTCCAATTAACAAAAAGAAGAACAAAACAGACGCAGCAGAAAACACTACAAGAAGAAGTATTTTTAATTCCAAAAGCGGTGGAGTTGAACTAGTGGTATGTAAATTTTATGAATTATCTCACTTGGAGTTCAGTAAGCCACACTATTTACGCAACTGTCAATATGTGTATTCAATAAACGAAAGGAAAAGATAAGAGGTTATTGTGCTTACAATGAAACATGGTACAATCTTCGACATAAGTTACGATATATTTTAGAATTTTGATGAATTCTAGACAAGTAAACATTAGAATTCTCTAGAATTTTATCGCGTAGATTTATCGTGTAGACCTACGACTTAGGATCTTGCAAACTCGTAAAATTATCTTGTTTCTAGCAGCCTAGTACTCAGGTTCTTAGACTAAATTCGAATTTTCACGCTGTTTGTCTTGCTAATGAATATTCAAGATTTTTTGTTAAAATTCCGAATTTTTGTATTTATGGGCAAGATTGTAATTTACACATGTAAATAGTCGCATACAAAATAAATGTGCAATTAGTTCATTAATGCAGAAACTCTAGTGACACCATTGCTGACAATAGAAACTCTAGCCCCACTATAGGTAACTGATAAGTATACAGAATCTGGTTTAAGAGGGTAAAAAATCAGAAGATTTTTGTGAAAAGGATCAAACCATCTTATATTTTATAATCTATTTTCAAAAATTGATAAAAAATGTCGATGTTGCTGCTATTGCTAGTTCTGATTATGTTTAGAAAATACACAACAAAGATAAACCAGAAGCTGACCACATAGCAATGAATTTCCTCGCTAATACTGAAAAGAAATTGGAGAAACCTAAAAGGAATAATGATGCTCACAGAATTGACCGAATTAGTAGAATTGTATTTCCAATAGCATTTGTTCTTCTCAATGTCATATTCTTCTGTTATCATCGCCTCCATCCAGATACAGTAGACAGTTGATTTATGTTTCCATGATTGTTACCATAATTGGTTATCTTTATTTTTGCTGAAGCAGGTTACATAACTTCATATTTGTTCGCACTTATTTATACCAGCAACAAACCGCCACCTATCACTTATTGACCACCGACCACCGACCACCGACTACCGTCCGACAATACAATAAAATGTAGACCAGAATTATTTTTACACAATAGCATAATAAATGTTTTCTTTAAGAAGATTTAATTAAGCAGTACAATGCGGCGAATGTCGTAACATGTCGTTCTTGGAGTGGACAAAAGTTTGTAGATACAGTTATCCTATAGGATCATAGATGTCTATGGTAGGATCATTTTTTTTCTTTGAGTGAATTGGACACTCTAAATATTCACCAATAACGAAACAATGGAGTTCAAGGACTCAGATGATCTCAGTTTTCATTGGTTCATCCAAAAACAACATTTTCCAGCTCCATATTTGTTCTAATTTCATTCATTCACAACGATCGAATAAGTGAAGAACTAACCGAGCAACACTATTTTTTAGACTTGAACGTAGATATTGTTTTTTTTAGACTTGAACGTAGATATTGTTTTTTTTCTTCGTAAATTACAATAGCGAATAATTCAATCCGAAAAGTATATTATACCCTCTCCCTAGGCTCTCAGAACCGGAAAAAGAATAGGCCTATAGGATTAAATCTAGATCTAGACCTCTTATCATCCCAACCTGTAAGATTTACGAAATACTTTTTAACGAGATATTCATTTGATAAATCGATTCTGGTTTTTGATTTAATTCATTGTCGGTCGGTCATCGGTAAGTTGTAAGTGGTCGGTGGTCAGTATAAACCGTTTTAAATCAGATTTTGAAGATAGGTGGTATTGAAGCATTCCAAAACATTTCAGACATTACTAATTCTGACCTCATAATAGATGATGTCATTATTAAGAACATATATAATATTTGTCTCTTTTCTGATGATATATGCTGGTGAATTTATATTTTTAACTGACATTATATTCACGAGGACAATATATATATATAGTACGAGTTATATAGTATGAAAGATAGTATAATCTAACTACAGTAAGGGTTTATATATATCCTAATTTCTTTACTACTCTTCCTCCCCTGCGAAACAATAAACACAAAATATCGGATATATTGGTATATTGCAATATTAAAGGTTCAGTAGCGGATCACGTGACAGTGACGACTACTTTTATATTCTATATAGATTTACATTGATAATATATCATAATCTGTGTTAGTCGTGCTCGTAAGCGCCCAAATTACAAAAACTGGGTTAACAACCCTATTCAGGCTTGACTTTTTTTGCTGATCTCGGCATTTTTCTGATGACGTCATCATCAATATTTTGAAATAGCATATTTTGCACAAAATCAGCATAATCTTAGAAATACGATTAAACAGTTCTAGATAATATTTTTCCATTCTGTTTTCAGTTTTTAGACAAGTATTTTTTGTTCTTTAACATAGTTTCGGAGTTTTTAACAAGAACATTGAAAAATACCCAAATTATTGTCTAAAAATCCGGAAGAAATCCGATTTTTGAAAAATCGAGAAAAACGGATTAGTCATGTGACTAAAACTTTCAGAAATATCTGTTTTATGATTATATGTAATTTGATTAAGTGTCATGTCATAATTATTAACCAAACAGAAGTTATTGTAAAATAGGTTCATGGCGATTTACATAGGATTACTCCATGTAGAAATAGATAATCTCAGGTTATAATCCATATAATCTTATATCCCTTAAGAAGCTGAATTTTTCACAATTCGTGTCTAATAGATAGTTCCAATACGTTGGAAAGTTTCAGCTCCAACCTGTCTCCGAAGCCAAACCAGAGTGCGATTTCTTTAGCTACTTCCCGGTTGGGAAAAAACCGTGTTACTAGTGATATTGAGAATATTTATCGGTGACTAGAATTTCTTCATCTTCTTCTTTGTTTTTGCTGTAATTCGATATGTTTCCTTTTGTAATCGCGTGAAGTAAATTGTTTCATTGTCATTTATTCATTACTCTCTTCTCCGTAGTTTTATAAACATTAAAAAACAAGAAATATTTTATACCCCTCCTACCTTAACCTTGTTCCCAGGGAATAAGGCGGCCCACTTCCCCTGTTCTTAACTTTTTTTAATAACTTTTTGTTGACTAACGCAATCAACTTGGCACTTGGTGACTTTTCGTGCAATTCTATTTTACTTCTACGGGCCAAAGCTATACCTATTGAAGAAGTTGAGATAAAGACTATATTCTGAAACCACCTAGAAAAACATTTTTGTTATTAAGTTACAATTTTTCTTCAAACAAAATTATAAATAACGTATTGCAGTATTAAAATCAATTGTTTCCGATTTTTGAAAAACGGTTGTTTTTATCCAACAGCATCCAACACATGCGCGCAAACGAATCCAACATTTTGTCCAACATCGTGTTACACTCAGCTAGTTTATATTTTATTGTTTAGTATTCTAACTATCATTAGATTTCTGTATATAAGAAAGCTATTCATTTGGGCAGTTTTTTTTGTTGTTGTTCTTTTTCTTCTCCGCGAGAATCTGGACAAAATAGCCCGAGTTCCGCGTTCTTATATTAGGGTAATTATTAACCACATAATTGACACCCCCTTGCGAGGCTAAATTTTAGGCAAAGTAGCCTGAATACCGGCTTCTAAATTAGCATGCTTTTTAAACTACGGTAATGACATTTCCAATTGAGGCTAAAAATAATTTTTCAGCTAGTCTTGTATGGAATCGTAACGTAAGATTAATAAATGCAGAACTATGTATGCATGTAGCTATGTATGGAGTAAAGTTTAATTAAAAGACTCGGAAAAGGAAATATATAATATATACCCACGAGAATAGTTACAGTCTAGCGTTCTTGCCGTTTCTATTCTCACTTTATTGAGGTAATACTTGGTATATTCATAGATATACGATAGAGATATCTACGGTATATTAGGCGAACTTTGCTTGATATAAAAAACGTTTGTTGTAATTGAAGAAAGAATGAGGTGATTTCATATTTGATTTTCAAAAATCAACGAGTTAAAAGAATGCGTCAAATTATTACTTTATCGTGCTTTTTCGATGATTACTCTTGTACTGGCTTCTTCTGTCAGATTTGTTCAGTGCATAGCATACTGAGCATAGCCTGTTCATTCTAAACACAGGACGATATTTGTGAACTACAAGTGCTACACTAGGTTATTTGAAGTATGCATATTTATTATTGTTATTTTGAGTTCAAATCTACGTTGATTTATCTTATACGTTTACTGGCATGACCTGCAATGGTCAATGAGGTGATTCTGCATGCGTGTGTTTTTGTCGTTAGTTTAGCAATGCAACTATTTTCGAGTTTAACTCTTGAAAATAAAATCATATTTAATTAAAATATTTTTAATTTTTTCTGCACTTTTCACCTTCGTAGCAAATTATCATTCATCGTTTTTTCAGATAAGGATTGAGTTAAGCTCATAGTCATTGTCGACTTAGCTCGTGCGGTCATTGTAGACCATCCTTAGGTTAAGTATAGGCAACTTTGAGTCCAGTCCATTGTTGTTGACGGCTGGTTCGGTCATAGTAGACCATAGCAGTTACAGTTGGGTTTGAGTCCAGTGTGTTGTAGTTGACAGCTGGTTTGGTAATTGTAGATCACAGGTTTTATACGAATTGCTCTCGGATGTCCCTTTCTTGACCAAACTTATGTGTCTTTTATTTTGTGTTGTTTATTCCCGCCCGTACAAGTTAAATGATAGTAATTTTTTCGTATATAAATTTTACGCAAACAATAGAAATAAGATCACATCAACAATGCGTCTTTTGATCTTATGGTGTTTGAATAAGACTAAGAATCTCTACCACAAAGTTCTTTATTTATTATTCTCATGAAAATACCTTCTATTTTTAATAATGAGAAGGAGAGAGACCTAGACTCAAGAGAGATCTCTTCACCACAGCTAAAACATGTCGAGTTTGGACAAGCTAGCTAGACTGGAATAGTTGAATATTCTGGCTGTATTAGTAAACTTCTGCGAAAAATGATGATAAGATGTAGTAGTAATATGTACGATGACGTATTGACCGACAATAACTTGAAGATAGTGCCCTGGTTATGCCACTTGCATGAAAAACGAGAGCAATAAGAATCAATAGCTATTGATTAAATTTTATATTGATGGATTGCCATTATTAAAACTATCCGAACTTAACTTGAGAATACGTTAGGCTGAATACAACATAGAGATTTTACACTAAAAGCAGAAATCTTCCGTCCGCCAAGCGGCTGTGAATTTGTTTTTATTCTAGCCCAAGCAGCACTATATAGTATATGCTCAATGTTAAATTATTAAAGGTTAGTTATAGTGCTTCCAAGCGTCATCAGGTGTTGAAATAACTGCCAGCTGCCACAGAAAAGTGTTTTGCTATCCCAGCACCAGACCTAAAAATAACTGCAGGATTTAAAAATCCCTCCTCCACAGGTAATATCATTATTTTTTATTTATGTTATGTTGTATACGTTAGATATATAATATATATAACTTTGCATAATGTAAATTGTGTTATCTATGGCTTATCTGATTATCATGACTGAGAAGAAAATAAATCTTAAAATTTAATTAATATAAATATATATATAATATATATACACTGGTTGAAATAAGAAAAAATAATCACACTGTGGAGGAGTGATTTTTGAGCATAGCTTTACAGGCTACAAAGAGTAAATAATTTATTTTTTCAACTCCTCCACAGTGATTATTTGCTCTTTATGTTCACTGCTCTTCCCTAGAGAATCTACTAAACATGTGCCTTGATACACATGATTGCTTAACATTGATAATTTGTTCTTTTAAAAGTACTGGCTTCATGTATCAAATTTAATAATTACTTACATGTTTTGTAATTACTTGCACAATAACAAATTGATCCCTATTGTTTGACTTTGAAATGATATTCTGAAAGACAAGATTGCTCTATTACTTAATTGATTATAGAAGCTCTTGTTTAAAAACTCTCATTAAAAATAAAAGATCGGAAACAAAGGGTTTCATTACTTGTATTTGAGTGTAAAGTTTTTATTTTTATTTTATGTTTTGTATGTTCTTTAGAAATGTTCACTGTATGGGGCCTGAGTTTTTTTTTAATTATGAGATTTTGATGTTGATTTGATTTACTGTATGGTTCAGATTGTGTTGGTGTTTTGAATTTTGTCTCTAAGTGAGTAAATTATTTTTGTTGTCATTTAGTGAGTGAATTGTTGTTTACTTTGTTTACATTTTACTTTATTCAACGAGGAAGTTTGAAATAAGAGCAATTAAACACTGTGGAGGAGGGATTATTGAGCATTGCTTCAGGCTTGAAGCTATGCTCAAACATCACTCCTCTCCACAGTGATTATTTGCTTTTATTTCGACCACTGTTACATAGTTAGATTTTTGAAGAGAAAATAGTTACCGCTTCTGAAAAACTTTCATAATGATTTGAAAGCCTCTTTTACATGGACGGATTAATTAAATTCAATTTGTCTGATTCCATTTACAGATTAATAAATCTTAGTTTCCACCTGTTTACACTCTCAGGCAATGCTAGGAATAATCACTGCAAAACTATTTTCCATAAACACTCCTTCACAGAGATGATTTGCCCTTTAGCTGTTGTGTGTTTTAACATCCAATATTTTAAGTGAAAGAAAAAGTGTTTCTGTGCCAACAGAGAGCTGTAGGCAAAGCATTAATTTTTAAAAAGACCATCTGGCAGACTAAATAATTCAGTTCTGGAAAAGCTTCTTACGTTCCAGATGAACAATTTTAGTGTTTGTTATTATTTCTTAGTAATTTTTGCAATACAAATAGAGGAGTTGAAATACTTGCATTGTGGAGGAGAGATTTTCTAGAATCTTTTTCGCCAATTTGGCCAATTTCTTCTCTACAGCAGTTATTTTAACCCCTGAAATTATATACTCTGTATTGATAATACTTTGTTGATGGGTGACTGCAGGGTTGCTCATTTTTGTTTTCGTACTTGTGGGTCTAACAGAAACGATGTACAAACTCTAATGTTTCAAGCTTCAGCTTTTGATGCTCCTTTTGACTCAATTTTCCTTAAAAGTAGCTGTAGAGAAGATTATGATGTTGTCAGAGTGCTACTTACCGAAGAACAAAGTTGTGCTGTGAAAAAACATAATGCAAGTATAAAATAATTTTTGGAGTAGATACAGAAATTAAATATTATTGGTTAGTTTCTGAAAATGAACCAGGGTGTGGAATCATTAACGCGTAAATCCTGGTGTGAATGGTTTGCTTTAAGAGTTTCAAAATAGTGTTAAGAACTTCTTTACAAATTCAATTTTTCACTACTATTTTAGTATGTGTTAACACTAACTATCTTACACATGGCAGAGAATATTACTAAGATAAAAAAGTATTATTATATACTATCTGCTGAGAAAGGCATCAAAAAGAAGAAAACATACACTTGGAATAGATCAGAAAAAGAAAAAAAAAGATTTTGGGTTTAAAAAAAATTTAAAAAGATTCACCTTCTCCTTGTACTCCTTGTCTGTCTACGATTTCTGCCTTTGCTGTCTGCCATTTTTATCTAATTTGTCTTGGGAAAGCTTGTTTGGTTGATATATTTTTTTCGGAATCCTTTGATTTTCTGCATAGTTGCGCATTAAGATGTATTTTGATATCAAAATTTCTTGATATTTAAATTAACATTAACAGAGTGCTAAAAGAATGTTAAACAGGTACTGTTTATGTTTTCACTATGCGCTAGGCATTATTGTAAGTTAACGCAATCATTCAAACCAGGATTAACGTGCTTTTTGACTCAATGAAAACCAAGCTTATATTTTATATTGCCCGAAGATTGATTTGTAGATACACACAGATAAATAGCAGGCTATAAGAAATGAGTCGAGATGCATGGTGATGCTGAAATGGTTCTTTTGTATTGAAGTCTGTGCTGTGATAAAATATACAAAATAGTAGTAACATGAAGAGAGCACGAAAAAGAACGTTTCTATATATAAATATACTGAATGGTCAAGATGGCGCTTCTTTGTGAGCAATATCAATGAGATAGCAAATGAATTCAGACCCATGAATTAGGTCTACTTTTTAAGGACGGAAGTAAAATGTATAACACATTTTATCATACTCAAAGGGTTGGACATACCTTAACATCGATAACAAAATTTTAGTTGGAGAATGTACTCGCAACCAGCACCTCTTGTCATTCATATGTGTAAAATGCTTCAATGTGTGAATCTTGTCTAAATTTGAACATCGATACAACTTTTTCTCAAATGCTAGGTCTTCATACACAGATTGACGCATTACACAAATCTGAACTTAAGTATTGATAATCATATAATTACCGCATCCAACATTTCTTATTTCGACTCTGGAATTACTACAGACAAATTATTAATGGCTTAAGGTATGTGTAACCTTTTAAGTATGATGTATATATATGGTGTTATACATTTTCACTGATTGCGCCAAAACTAATTTATTTTTTCAAATATATTTTTTTTGTATGAAAAGAGGAGATCTGAATCTACAACTTTAGTGTGTTTTTTAGTTTTTTATAGCAATTATATTCCAGGAAAAAATGCATAAAAAAAGCTAATTATTTTTTACGAGCTCCAACTCTCTACCATTTTTCTTTTTTCAAATTTTTTCTTCGCATATATCACAGATGACACGTGCTCTAACAAAGGGTGTGCGGAAAACTTTTGTTTTTTTCTAGTTTTTAGTTTATTTGATATTTTCTGAATTCACGTTTTTTTATTTTCAA
>JAULBZ010003420.1:0-16459 GCA_032360805.1 Neoturris breviconis
TAATTTGGCGGTTGGCAAAATCGGCATATTTGGCGGGAATTTAATTTGGCGGTTGATTAATTTTTTTAAATTTAGCGGGAATTTAATTTGGCGGTAGAGCATTTTTTTAAATATGGCGGGAATTTAATTTGGCGGTTTAGGACAAGTTTTGACAGTTAAAGTCGCTGCGACACACTGATCACGTGACTTTGAATTAAGTTGCTACATATAAATGAGCTCCGGGACGGAAGAGATATAGTAAAAACAAAGGTTGCCATAGCAAACTTTGACAAGCCTTTAAATTTGGCGGGAATTAAATTTGGCGGATGACGATTATTTTTAAATTTGGCTGGAATTTAATTTGGCGGTTTTGGGTAAAAACCGCCAAATCCGCCAAATTTTCTTCCCGCCAAAATTTCTTCCCTTAAGGTATAATGGTTGGGAAAAATAATTTTTAGGAAAATTTTGAAAATTGATTGTCGACGGCCTCTATTTACACAACTTTTCTATCTATTTTAGGTATAATATAGATATTACAGTATTATACAAAATAATGCAAGACTGCTATGTGGAACCAGACAAAGAATTAGTGAAAATAATATTGTTTGTATGTAAGAGGTTTTGTTTCGTTTTTCGTTTCCCAACTTTCAAAAGCTTTTTGCTAACCCTAGTCCTGCAAACTTGAATAAGTATTCTAACAACCCGGTCAAATAGCAGAACATGTTGATTTTTAGCCTGACAAACGAAGTTTGAACAGGTTATTACTATCACTTGGCGGTATCCATCCAGACTTTCTCGATAGACATATGTCCCCAATTTGCTAACAATTTGAAATTTGGTATATACCAGCATGCAAGCGGTATAAAAGTTATGGGACTTTGACCATAATTCAAATAAAAGTTACAGTAAATATCATACTAAAATGATATTGATAAGGGGAGAAGTGGAGACTTTAGAGATTTTTTTGATATTACTACATTCAAAAGTACATTCAAGTAAAAGTTAAGGTAAACGCGGGTGGATCCCATGGCCTATTGCCTGTGTCTAATGGCCTACTGCCTATTGGCCTCATGCCGGTGGATCTAATGACCTCTGCCTGTTGCCGAGTCCTATGGCCCCTTGCCTTTGGATCTAATGGCCGACTGCCTGTTGCCGGGGTCGTGACCTACTGCCTGACTGCCTATGGATCTAATGGCCTCTGTCCGACTATCAAAAGGTTTTCGCTTGCGAACCTAGGGTCTACAGCACCCGACTCCGCAATCTTGAAAATACTGGTTGAGCACAGGATAATCTCTCACAATGTATATGGTTTGCTTCCATTAGCTGGAAAATTATATGCGAAAGCCAAAAGAAGACATTCGATTGGTAGAAATCATGTAAACTTGATGGTGGCAGCTCAACAATAGATCCCTTGCCGCTGCGTTGATAGTGTCCTTGGTAGTAGGTATTATATATGGTATATATATCTTTTCCATTTAAGTGAGAATTACCAGTGCTCCTACATCTTTGTAGCGATGTGTCACCTATCACTTTGAACCAATGCAATGGCTTAATCTACAATCCATGTGAACGACTTTGCCTAGGGTCAATTTCTTTCATCAACCCGAACTAGCTCCGATCAACCCAGATTGATCATTCTCTATTTCATTCATCTGAATGAGAATGATTAGATTGAGCTAGCTCTAATCAATCCTACCTCAGTGTAACCAGATCGATTCAATCTGAGATTTAAATTTCTGTTTCTTCCATCGTTCTTGGATTGATGGGAGCCATCTTAAACTTATTTATTCAAACTTTGTACCACTCATACTAAAACATTTTGTCCGTAACAAGTAAGGCAAGTAAGGCTGATTCTGTTTTGCACAACAGCCTTCTTAGGCTAGAGAAAGCCATTATATTGCATGTATACATAAACGAATTAGAGCTCTGGAATGATTTGAGCTAAAACTGACATATTCATTCATCACAAGAAAAGTAAGGATTGTTCAAGTTTGATCAAGGGTGCATTTGATTCGCTCTTTAGTGGGCCCAATAATCATACTGATCAAATCAAACTTGCAATTGATTCGGCTTTCTGATTGATTCTCGCAATATAGCAAACTAAGAACAAGTCTTGGAGCGAGAGGAAGAGAAAATATTTATCTTTTAAGCTGCTATTTTTAATGCCGTTGTACCGTCCATAAACGCCGACTTACCTCGCACAATGGAGTGATCAGTCTGAATAGTTGACTTAGAATGCCGAATCAAATGCACTCTAAGATTGATCAGATTGATTAAAGAAATAGACCTCTAGGCCCTAGTGGAGATACGCCTTAACAAAAGAATTATGCGCAACGATCGGTCTTAAATGTAACATAAAATAAGTAAAGACATAAAAACAATGTGTATCTTAATGTTTCCACGGGCGAAAATTCATCCCAGGTATTGAGCCACATTCACGCCGCATAACTCCCGCAAGGGGGACTACAAAAGCTTTCAATTGCATTGACACCACACCTTTCAAATTATCACAAAGCACTTTAGCTAGACTCATTTTCTGTATTTCAACTCGTTGTTGCCTTGAAAACACTCGACTTCTTTCATAGTAAAATCGATCTCCATCTCTCAATCGTTGGAACTGATTCTTGAAAATGCATTGGAATGTTTCACCAACTACTTTACCATTTCGATGTATCTCAGCGATACCGGCCGCAAATAAATCAATATCATTTGGATGGTTATAAACTGATTTAAAGCCATCGATAGCTTTGCGTGGCATAAT
The DNA here is from genome assembly GCA_032360805.1 of Neoturris breviconis. Taxonomy (NCBI): domain Eukaryota; kingdom Metazoa; phylum Cnidaria; class Hydrozoa; order Anthoathecata; family Pandeidae; genus Neoturris; species Neoturris breviconis. The sequence continues at coordinate 2,741 of JAULBZ010003420.1, forward strand.
CCCAACTAAATCTTCAAATGTTCTCAAAGATTTCAACTTACAAAATCGTCTCCACCTACCATATGTTGGAATACCATGATCTCTTCCGCGATTGATGTTCAAAGCCATTAAGTCTCTTAATATGGACTGACCGGGGGGAACAAATAATCTTCTGCCTATACCAAATGCAAATGTAGTATCAACGCGTTGAGATTGGTTACCAAGCAAACCAAACATGGTGAATTCTATCCCATCTCTTCTTAACAGCATCGTATTAAAAAACACACGCTGTATAGGTACTGGTGCTTCAACTCTGTTAAAGCCTTTATCAAGCATTTCCCATGAGTTTGGTATCAAGCTATGTCCATATCTGAAAGCTGCTGAGGAGAAACCATTCAAAATTGATGCATCGCACCGCCTTTTATATCCTCTGTATCGTGATAAACTAACGAGGTGTGGTACGTACTCTTTGTAAACAATATGTTGGAAAACTGCGCCGTTTATCTTTCTTGCAGTTTGAAAAACCTTTTCTTCGTCCCACCATGTGTTTTGCTGTTTTAATCCTTGAGCAATTAGGTTATGGTTTCTTACCCATAATGTATGCATACTTGCTAAAGCAATGTTTTCGTCTGTCCTAACATCTCCAGAAAGAGAGCAACCAGCTGGATTATTGCACCTTGTGTCAGTAAATGGTCTAGCTATCGGTAATAAACCATCTCTTGTTAGCTTTAGCTCACCACTCCCTGGAAATATAAAAAACGGTGTTGGAAAAGTATATCTGTGTATTGACAGATATACCATGCCATGTTCTATTCAGTCCCTCCCCCCTCCAGTAAGCGCCCCATAAATACGGCACCCTCTCTAATAAGCACCCTTGTAATTTATGAAAATTATTAGGGCGACAGAATGTAGTTTGGCACTAACTGAATTTATTAACAAATATATTTCGGATGGGATTTGTTCTTTAAAGTTGACTGGTGGTATCTCTGTTATAAAATCTGGTGACACCACTAACTATATTTCAAATTATAGACCTATAAGTATCTTACCATCATTATCTAAAGTCTTCGAAAAACTGCTATCGTTGTAAATCAACGTGACGTGTTCTTTGAGAAAATATTCTCAAGTGCTTTATGTGGTTGCCAGGCTAAACATAGTACGCAACATGCGCTCCTTAATTTACTGCAGATGGCAATCTACAGTAATGGCAATCTTGATAAGGTAAGGAAAGGTAATATTGGTAGAATACTTATGGACATATCAAAAGCTAGCTGCTTGGGTTCAATCACAGTAGTTTGAAACTCGTGATGAACTATCTTGGTGGAAGATTTCAAAGAGTAAACGTAGGAACAGTATTTAGTAAATGGTTTGAAATACTTGAAGTACCTCAATGTGCGATATTGGTTCACTATTATTCAACATTTTCATAAACGATATCTTCTTGTTGATGCATAGGACGGAAGTTTTGAAATTTTGCTGATGATTACACAATTTATAATTGTGCATCAACTATTGATACAGTGATTTTCGACCTAGAGATATATTTGCAAAATTATTTGCTTTCGCGCAAACCAAATCAATATAGTATATAGCATATAATATATATTATATCGCATATAGTATATATAACATAGCATATAGTATAGAACATAATATAGCATGTAATATAGTATATAGTATAGTATATAGTATAGTATATAGCATAGTATATAGTATAGTATATAGTATAGTATATAGTATAGTATATAGTATAGTATATAGTATAGTATATAGTAGAGTATATAGTAGAGTATATAGTATAGTATATAGTATAGCATATAGTATAGTATATAGTATAGTATATGGTATAGTATATATCATAGTATGGAGTATAGCATATAGTATAGAATACAGGATAGGATAGCATAAAGTATAGCACATAGTATAGCATAAAGTATAGCACATAACATGTTTAACAAAAAATATCTGTTAAAATATTAATAATAAAATTAAAGAAACTGCACAATGAAACAATGCAATAAAAATATATATTCTTTAAATAAATACTATTTTTTTTACTAAAACAGACTTCCACTGTTGCATTATGTATTGTCATTATATTTCTAAATCAACGTGGGAGTAATTAATAATGTTATAAAAGTTTTGGGTATGATATTTGCTTGAATGTGGTTAAATCCTTAGAAAATTGAAAAGTCAAACTTTTTCCTAACTCTCCACTTCTCCCCTTGTCATTTGGATATGATATTTTGGTCAAAACCTCATACAATTCAAATATTCGTCAATGTTTTAAATCTCCACTTTTCTCACCATTGGGCCAAAAACGTAATTCGGACCCTTGTTTTCCCGATACTCTGTTACGAGTGGACAAAATTGAAAGACCTTATGGAATATCGCCTGAAATTTCAGAAACTTATTCTAATAAGAAAACCGGGATGCCGCCACCGCCGCCACAAAGTGATAGTAATACCTAGAACTTCATTTGGCGGGCTAAATATTAGGTAATACTATTGATTTTGAGCTTAAATTTGATTTACACATAACATATTGGTAGGCAAACTAATAAATAAAAAGGTATGTGGCCTCTACCTCTACATTAGAAAGTTTCTGGATAAAAAACATGCTCAATAGAGTCTTATATAGTCTTATATAGAGTCGTATATTGTGACCAAATTTCAAGTAAATTCTTCAATAATATCAAAACATTGGGCTATTTTCTCTACTGTTGTACATATATATGTTCTAGTGTTTCTAACAAGCGCCCCCTACTATTGAGTCCCTTATCAGAGCTTAAAAGCCTGGAAATTATTCTGCTAGTGACTTTACGCCAATAGCTACCTGCTGATTTTTCTAGTCATTAAGAATATGTAGAGCTTCATGAGAATACCCCAGCGGCATATGACGTTGGATAAACGTCGAAAACAACGTCAAAAGGTCCAACTTACCGTCAAGTTTTCGCAGACTTTGGTGTACCTCAAATTTATTGCTATAAATCGCAGATGCATCAATATACGATGATATTTCATTTATCTGTTGACGAACTTGTCTTCTTGCTCTATTTTGACAAACTGGCCGAGATCTTCCCGCTTCAGTACATTGTGAACCAGTACCGGTTAGTTTTATTGGTAAACATGGATATTTGAAAGAATTAGCTGATGAGCAACTAAAACAAAAAAAGCACAATAATAATTTACAACGGCTACAATTTGTTTGGCCAGCGTCATTTTGACGAATAATGACGTCCTTTTGATGCAAGTTTGACGTTGTATCCCCACTAAATTAGTTCTTAACAGTTCTTACTCTTACTCAACATTGACGACACAACATTGACGCAGGAAAAGTTCGGTTATATAATATTAGCAAATAGTTATTGTTCGTGTGTTAACCCTATTCCGGCCTGCAAAGCTCTTTTACATAACTTTTGAATAAATGGTTTATATCACTACAGATTTTATGACTTTTCCTACAATTTATCTTTAATTGGGTAACTAGGGATAATGTTCCCCTAGCAACCATATTTTTGACAACTGGTAAAAAAGAAATTCAATTTTTCTTTCTTTCTTATTTTCCTTGAAAATCATGGTATATAGTTTGAAGATAAAAAAATGTTTCCAAATAAAAAGATTATGCACCACCTGTTTTTCAGTTATGACGTCATCGTAAGTAAAAACATATTTCGCTAAAATGTTAATTTAATTAAGTGTTGACCTAACTTTTTGGAAAGTTTTAACACTACAGCATGGTCTCATCAAAAGTTATGGAGGGAGACACTTTTAAACCAAGTTTTTACTTTGTGCAGCCTCGTTTTCATGTATTTGTAAAAATGTCTAAATGCTGTTCCGAAATATTTACATAATACAGTTTTTTTTTGCTCTAAATGTTGATTTCCATTAGGCGAAAAATTAAATACATGAGAGCCGGGCTGACACGCTTTGCCAAGATCTGATTTTATCGAATCTGGATCCCGGCAAAGCGGGATCATAGATCACACCAACCCGGTTAGGCTAACCTAATTAGAATTAGAATTCATTAACACGAAATGCGTTATCACGATAATTTATGTATTATTGATTGATTTATTTTACCCTATTCACTTTGTGCTCCCCCTCCCCATACCATACTTTTATTCATACCTTTCAAAAAAAAAATAAAAAAATAGTAACTAGGGATAATTTTCTCTTACGAACCAAATGTTTGGTAGGTGGTAATTTTTATTTCCAATTTTTTTTTTCTTCTTCTCCAATTAAACCGTATCAAGCCAAATAAAGCCGTAATAGCCTTTCTGATTTATTTTGGCTTTAAAATCATTTTAGTATATAGTTCAGAAAAAAATAATTTTTTTTTTTTTGCACCACCTGTTTCGCCCTGATGACGTCATCATATGTAATGACGTCATTAAAACAATAATTACTCCAAGGTGTTGTTTATGTGTTGGACTAACTTTCCGGAAAGTTTTAATATTCTAACATGTTTCTATCTAAAGTTATGAAGGGGAGGGGCACCCCCTCCCATCAACTCAGAGTCCTAAAAAGCCCATATAATACTGAATAGGGTTAAAATATACTTGATTTGACTCTGCATTGTGGCATAATAACTAATAATGGTACCAAAGCTACTTGGAAAAGAAATGATTACTTTTATGTTGCATAAATTACCTTCTATTAAGGCGTTTTGTGTTAATGAATTCTGACGTCAATCTATTACATTAACTGCAGAAAAAAACAGACCAAGTGAGATCTGAAAGAATCGAACATGGTCTATGGAAGAGGCTAGGTTAAGCGGGCAAAATGTTTGCATACACTTGTAAACAAAGTCAAAAAAATATGAACAAAGTCACGTGACGTATTTTAAGCCTGACCAATCGTGCTGGAAATACCCATGTGAACGCAATTTAAATATCATCCCGGCAAAGTGGGCTAGCCCGCTCACGTGATTAGCCTCTCCGAAATGGCCTGTAAATACATACAATTCTCACAATTTAAGCTGACATCACAACAGGTGATTCTCTATTTCAATTATGAGGATTGACAAAATACTTCCAAGAATTTATAACATGTCATATTTCTTAGATATTATTATAGTCACTAGCAACAAGATTCAAAATTAGCAAATACTTCTAGGAAAGTGTTTTCCTCGAAAAAACAATACTTACAAAAATAACAAACAAAACCATCAGAAGTTTGCAAGGTTCTCGTAAGAAAATGAGAATGTACTTTGAAAATATATCATTCAGTAGTCGTAAATGACATACACCTGGTTTTGCTGTTAACTCTGTGCAAACATTTGTAGCATTTATTGGCAATGATCTCTCTCTCTCAATGATCTCTCTCTCTCTCTCTCTCTTTGTATTTTAGCTATAATTCTTGCTTTTTCAGTTCTAAAGGCATCAGCTGATTTTCGTTAAATCTCACTCGGCTTAACTTTGCATCCAGATGTTTGTTTTTCCAGTGACTGGCCTTCCCTTTTAAGTTTAGGTATTTCTTAACACATCTAGCTTTATTCCAGGTGTTTTTTCTTCATAGGTTTTATTTTTTACATATTTTATTGAGATTATCTCGAAGAGCTCTTTGATCTGTAATTTGGTTTTCCAAGAGCATTTAACATTTCTGCAATCTAGTTCTATGTTTTATCTTTTTCGATGGAATCTGTTTGAACTACTTATGTTTCAATGAGCCTCATGGTTGATAATTCTTCTAGTCTGTCATGCTCCTCAGTCCAACACATCTTAGAATTAAATGTAGAAGAAAAACGATTGGAAAAAAAAGGGTAATCTGGGAAAACAAAGAGGCAAGAAAGTCTATATTTATAACACATTTTCTTCTAGTGTATCGTGCTCTTCAGTCCATAACATCTTTCAAGTAGCTATAGAAACAAAACACAAAAGCCGATTGGAAAAAAAAAGATAAATAATCAGAGAAACAAAGAAAGTTTATGTGGTACCAGAAGTATTTGTGTCCCTTAGAGCCACCGCTTAGATTCTCACATGATAAATGATAAATTTATGTAATACATAACGCCATGTGGATAAAGGGACTCACATTCTCCTAACTTGTTATACTTTATAGCACAGTAGGGGGTAGGTTAGGGCACCGGTTCTACAGCCAGCAGGATTGAAGTGTGGTGTAAGTTCAAACCTTAATAAGTTACATGCTTACTGGATTATATCTGAGCATTCTATTTACATATGATAGATGTGATTTTCAACCAAAAAATCTAAAGCTGAAGCTAGAAGACCTCACGTTTTGACTCAGCAGAAACATTGTATGACTGAAAACCCATTTTACAGCTAGTACGATTGGAAAAAATATATTGAGAAACTTATTTACTTCCTCATCCATTTATAAATAACTTCGTACGTAACTTTGTGACGTTAATTATCACACTTCGTTTGAGTTTTTTTGCTTCGTCCTTACTTCCAAAAACTGTAAATATTTGTACAAGACATACTTCGCGTTGACAAGGTGAAATGTTGATCTTTCACGTGCGCGCAATCATAGCGGGCATAGAATTTATGGAGATTCCTTGTCGCGCATGCGGAGATGCATATGCACAACGTTCTATGTCGTACGTAGCGCTTGCATCGTCTTTGCGTAAACTCCCTTTTTATTAAAAGAGGGACGGGGAATGTTATATTTATACACATGCGCAAACCTTAAATACTTCTGAGTTGGTCTAAAGCGCTGGTCAGTAATTCGCGAGACATGCATTGCAACTTTCTATGCAACAACAAAAATGTTAAATGAGTGATAATTAATAATTCCCCTAAAAAATAATTATTCATGCAACATTTATTTGATGTTACATTTCTATGCAACATCCATGTCAAACGAAGCCGACATCTTATGCGACATTTCATGCAACAATGTCTTACAAGATATTGGGTTATTTTAACCTGTGCTCAAATGATTTGCAACGACATATCCCCTTCCCCCCTCCTGGAAATCTGCTTTTATACTTTAAAAGACTTTCCATACAAAGTTTCTAAATATAACTCATAAGATATGTCAATAGTTTCCGCTAGTTCAAACCAAAAAGAATGATGAAAAAGACGTACTCTTTTGTGGCGTTCCCTCCAGCAGCCGATGTTTCAAGTTCACAATCACCGTGTGGAGTTCCCCCCATATCGTGATCTAAGAATTGTCCAAACGTCATGAATATTACAGAAAGAGCTGCTGCATTATTACTATTTCGTTGAGCCACCTGAAACACAGCACGGGACACTTCGTGCGCTGTTGGAACTCTACGAAAACCAGGAAATCCACGAGGAACATCAAGTCTTCTAGGATCAACATAGTCAGCAGCTAAAACGATAAATCCATGCGCTAAACCTCTATGCATCTCACTTTTTGTTACTTATTTCTATGTGAAGGAAGAACTTTTTGGAAACTTATTAAATTTTAAAAGTAGAAAGGGAATGAAGATGGGAGAGGATATTAAAATTTCTAATATACTGTAAAGGTGGATTTACACTATTCGTAACCTTAACCCTATTTGGATTGGGGGAGGGGGGGGGGGGACGGATTCCGCCAGGTCACCATATTTTTTCGAGTAACTTTTTTTGTGCAAAGCAAAGGTTGAAGTCTTTTAAGTTTGTCACTTTTAGTATAATCCTAATTTACACATCATTGGAATTTATTTTTGCTATATCACGTGATCTTCAAGATTTTTTGGTCATTTCTCGAAACCACCTTTTATCTTTCACCTTTTTTGCCCATAAAATTAAAAAAATACAAATGTTAATAACTCATTTAATATTCAAACTTTCAGCAATGACTAATTACATCATTATCTTCATACTGACATCGTAATTTTGACATCATCTTGTGGTGACGTAATCTTGTGACGTCATGACGGATATTTTGATATTTTGGTATTTTGGTATTTTTGCTAAATTTGGCGCCCTATTCTAACTAAATTACATGAGTTAATGAAAAACCAGGAAGATATGTTATAAAACATAGTATCAGATTTCAGAATCTTGAAACAGTTTTAAAACAGAAGTTATAGCCTTTGAACGAATACCCACTTTTCAAGAAAAAATATGAATTTGAGGTGAGGTGAGGTGTGAATATCGATGACTTTAGCAAAAAATAATGACGTCAAAAAAAAAATAGTTGTTTCAAAACGTTCATTAGATGTTGCAGTATTACCCTGCCAAGTTTTATGACTGTACATAGAGCCAATCCTGAGATCTCAAGGGGATCCGCCCCCCGGCCAGTTCAACCCATCAAAAGCCTGGCCTAAATTGCTTATACGGCTCGAGATTTTGGAACTTTTCCTACAAATTTATCTAGGACCATTTTGGATAAACTTTTTTAGGTAACTAGGGTTAATTTTCCTTCGCAACCAAATGTTTGACAGGTGGTAAAAAATAGATTTCGGATTTTTTTTTTCTTCCTATTTTTGCTTCAAAAACATTGTTACAAATTTTGGTGACTAAACATTTTTTCACCTAAAAAGGTTTTTTTGTACCACCTGTTTTGTCTTGATGACGTTCTAATTAGTGATGACGTCATCAAAATATATTTTGGCTAAGATGTTTATTGTGTGTGGTCCTAACTTTCTGAAAGGTTTCAACACTGCAGCGCGATTCCCTCAAAAGTTATGGAGGGGGGGTCCTTCGAACACTCCCACTCCCAGCATCGAGGAGCTCCAAAAAGCTCCAGTATTAATAGGATTAAGTTTTGTAAATGTGACAGTAGCAGCTATATTATAGCGAATTCGCACTGGAACACACCCTGCCGGTTGGTACGTGACATCAAAGCAACATTTTATTTTTACGTTGAAACACACATCACGTGCGTACAGTGCATTCCGACGTTTTTTAAGAAACCAGTCTTATATATGAGAGGTTAGTAAATAACTAAAAAAGACGATATACTTACATAAGCATCTTTTAAGAGCTGTTCTTGCAGCTCCTTGTGTTTTCTTTCTCAAGTTGTTGCATGTTCCATCAATGGTTCGAAAACTTGTAACACGGTTAAACCCACGACAATTTGCACAGTTTATAGCAGGAATACAGTCCCTCAAGGTGTTACCTATATATAAAAAAATGTTAGTGTCAAGAGCATTCTTTTTCTCCTCGAAACACATAGTGCAACGGCATACATCAACGCTATTTCAATGGTGTTAACGTAATTTTTACATGTTTGATATGTGGTAAGTACTTCCCAAATGGGCATTTTTTTTTCAACTTAAAAAATATGTCGTCAAAGTATGACTTTTTTACGTGAAAAAACGGCAGGTGTTCCATGTCGAAATGGGACGATTATTCAACTTGGAAAGGTCAATTAGACGACTCATGTCCATTGGGTGGATATCCTAAAATCAAGTGAAATATACCGAGAAATATGAGCATTGTCGAATTACTAAGTGCAGGATAATGAAAGTTAGTTATATTTAGATTTACCACTATGCACATATATTAGTACCAGTACCTTTGTTCATTTCTTGTTTTTGTTTTGTTTGTCTATATTTAGTTTTTCCTATATTTCCTCATACTATACGATCATGACGAGGCATGCCTATATACTGGTGTATACGAATGCAGATGCAAGTGACGTCACTTTCAACCAATGAAATGACTTAATTTTGAATTCGTGCAAACAAGATCGCCTAGTATACAGATCTGCCTTTAGGTAGAAAAACGATTAACCTGTTAATATGATTAAATTCATGTATCTACTCAGATTTTAATTGAATTAAATTAAGGACTCTAGGATCTGCATGGTACTAAAGCACCTGGTTGTCACATAGCGCGAAAGAATATAAAATACGCTCCAGTATATCAAAACATTCGAGCTGCTTGTTGCCATATATAGTAACATACAGAACGTGCATGGAAATATTCTAGACCAAACATATTCGATAATCCTTCACACAGTCTCATCCTAAATTCCACATATAACTATATGCACAAATATTATGCATCTTTTGGGGAATTAACCCTTTTCGACATGGGGTGTTTGGTTAACATATATTACACGGACGGGGGGGGGGCGGGGGCGGGGTGGAGGAAAAAATATGCTAAAAGGTCTAATATTTGCCCAAACTCAGTTGATTATAAGTACTTTCAATTTATATAAAAATAATTTCCAAAACAGTCAACATATTGCTGACCTCAACATTTTTTATTCAAAAGCCAATAATTTCCTTATATTTCTTCTTATAGAGATCCCGACCTTAACCCTATTTCTACTCAATATCAAAATTTCACTGCGCGGATCCCGTTGATAACTTGACGTCAACTTAACATTGAGTGTCTACAGCGTGAATATAATGTAAATAATGATAATAATGATAATACCAACAAAGACATTACCTGGGTTAAAACGATTACCATTAGAAGATGTGATATACACAACCAGTATTAATATCGCGACATTCTGCATTTTGCCAACCACTGATACACCCTCTATACACAGCAAACGTTTGTGTTTTTTCTTCTGCTGTGTTATCTCTTCATTCAATGAAGATATGAATGATTCAGTTAGCCATAAAGCACTATATATAATCTTTAAATAATAATTGGACTTTGAACATGCCTTTATCCATTGGGATACATCATCTTATTTTTATAGTTTAAATATACTTTCTTTTGTTTCGACAACCTACAGGCACCTATCATCCAGTGAGAACGTCGTGGACAAACAATCCCAAAACAAAAGTAAAACAATGTTGAAATGTGTTACGATGCCGTTTGTCAAAAGAGTATCTGAAGAGAATGCTCACAGGACGTTGGAAAAACATAAAATTAACTTTATACCAGAGGGATCCAATATCCAATCCAACGCTGTGATCTAACGCCGTTAGGGCAACATAGTGTAAATAGTGTACATTTTTTTACCACTTGTCAAAAATATGGTTCCTCTGGGAAATTATCCCTAATTACCTAAAAATAAATTTTTTTAAAATGATCCTAGATAAATTGCAGGAAAAGTCACAAAACCTTTGGTCATATAAGCTACATAACTTTTAAATGAATGGCTCATACGACTAGAAATTTTAGCACTTTGCATATAATTTAACTAGGATAATTTTGAAATTTTACTTTTTTGGTAACTAGGGATAATTTTCCCCTAGTAACCAAATTTCTGACTGGTGGTAAAAAAACATTCCCTAAAATATATATTTTTTCTTATTTTTGCTTGAAAAATCTTCTAACCAATTATGGGGACCAAAAAGATTTTTTTTTTCAGCGCTGGTCATGACTTGATGACGTCATCCTAATTAATGATGTCATCAAAAAATTAATTGTGCCGAAACGTTAATTATTTGATGAACTAATATTCTGGACAGTTTCAACACTACAGCATAATCCTATCAAAAGTTATGGAGAAGGGGTTGAAACAACCCCCTCCCCCCATTATTGAGGAGCCCCCAAAAGGCTCAGAATTAATAGGTTTAAAACTTTTCCTACAATTTATCTATGATCATTTTGATAAAAAACATTTTTGGTAACTAGGGATAATTTGATAATTTTTGCCTAGCAACTATTCAAAAAAAAATCAAAAAAAAATTACTTCTATATTTGCCTCAAAATCATTATGGTATATAGTTTTAAAACAAACAATTTTTCACCTAAAATTTATTTTTGCACCACCTATTTTCTCATGATAACGTCATCGCGATTAATGACGTCATCAAGAAAATTATCATGGTAAATGTTAATTATGTGTTGACATAACTTTCTGGAAAGTTTCAACACTACTGCATGGTTCTATCAAATGTTATGGAGAGGGAGCACTTTCTGCTTTGCATCGAGCAAATGAAAAGAAAAAAGAACGAAAGAAGTTCAAAAGAGAATGAATAAAAATACTTGCTCGCATAGCCTCGTAGCTTCCGACTAAACACAGCTCTGCCATGACTGACTAGTGATGTGGTTTATGAGGTTAACCATATCATAGTCACAGAATGATTACTGTGTATGAGCATCTTATAATTTCTAAAACGAATAAAAGCTTTGTGCCTAATTAATGACCGTTTAACTGACACATTTTGGAATCTTTATATAATTATATAATTGGCTACGATTAAATATATTGAATATGATTGGCCTGTTTTAAAACATATTTGGCGGCAGAAAAAAGTGTCCAATCTTTGAAAGCATCTTTGTAGGCCGTGTCCTCTTTAGTATTGTATTCATGGCTTTTTTTGTTTAGTAAATCGGTGTTATGAAAATAGAAGGAATGTACATATTTCATCCTGAACATGTTCTTAAGAGTGCTATTATCAAAAAGGCTATTTAAACATGACTCATGCAGGCACATGATATCAATGTTGAAACAATATCAGATCAACGTCGTTTTGACGTTGATTATACGGTGTGTCTCCGTCATTCAAAATAATAACTCGTTTATATTCGGATTTATACCAAAAAGTTATTAGCATAGCAAAAATTTATTTATTTTTAAAAGAAGTCACTAATGACTAGTCACTAATTGGCAAAGTGTTTGTATTGAGTTTTTCTATAAGTGTCCCAAGTTTCACGCGATAAGTATTAGTGGTTCGGAATAAAAGACCACAGACATTTTAGAGACATTTTTCATTATTTATGACGTCATAGCAGACATCAGCGACGCCATCAAGTCAATTTGTTTTGCTCAAAGTGTTTTTATTGTGTTCCATAAGAATTAGCAGTTCGGAAAAAAATAGCCGCGGACACTTTATGTGAAACTTTTTTCGAAACAAAGGGTACCATTAAAGAATCAAACCCTTGCTCGACGACTAGAGAGGTGACAAAATGCGTTTTAGCAGGTATTCTTCATAGAAAGTGCTATATTTATCCAATATGAACTGTTTTATTCTGTACCGAGAAATACACGCTTGAGATCCATAATGCAGACTGAGCTTACGAGGTCAGTATAATTATCGAGGGCTTGTATTTCGAAGTCATAATAACAAAACAGTTTGTATCGAATATGAGTATATGAATATTTTGAAAAACCAAAGGCTTGGAAGTTTTTAGTAAAAAACGGATTTATGCAACTCATTCGCAACACTCGTCTTTTACAAAACAAATTGTAAACAATCCAAAACTGCTAGAAAATTGAAAGTCAAAGCAAGTTATCTGGTACGTTAGTAACTTTGTTTTTTATTTATCATCGTGAACATTTATTTTGATCACAAAGAGAACATTGCATATCAATGTTAAAATTATAGTTAGGTAACCTTTACATGGACCACTAAATAGGTTTCACCCTAAACGAGCTTGTATTTGATTGGTTTCTTTGGTAGGAAGAAACCAATCAAATGCAAGCTCGTTTAGGGTGAAACTCGTTTAGGGTGAAACTCGTTTAGGGTTCTATGTAAAGGCTGCCTTACACTTGCACCACAAAACCTTGCCTAGCTAGTTTAAATTCGCTCCTGTTATGGTTTAATCGGTAAAACTGTCTTTACATTGTTCTTGAGGCTTATCGTATTACTCAATAGCATATGTAGAGCTCTGTATAAGCGAATATTTATATCGTAAGCTAGTTACTAAGGCAGCCTTTAGATGGACTCCTAAATGAGTTTCACTTTAAAGGTACATAATCACCTTTTTTGGTCAATTTTTCAATTTATATGTCAAATGGATAAGTGACACACACTGAACATACTTAGAAAATTTCAGAGTCTAAAAATGTCAAAAAGTGGCATAACAAGCAATTTTTTTCTCTGAAAGCAAAAAATGTTTGTCAAACAAGATGGCTGCCACACAGTGAGCATAGAAAATACATAATTTCCTACGACTTTAATTAATTA
>JAULBZ010003421.1:0-16456 GCA_032360805.1 Neoturris breviconis
AACGAAACTGCGCATGCTCACAACTGAACGCTGACGGTCGCGCGCTCCAAAGTCGCTGCATGGAGATTGGCCTTAAGAATCAACAATATATCTTTTTGATTTTAACCTCTAAAATACTGGTAGATAACCATTTTCTATTTACAGCGTGGTTTGGACATCCATGTAGGAGTTGATATAGACCAACAAGAAAACATCATTCTCATTAAAAATGACACTTTTCACGGAGACCAACATGGAACCCATCCCATGGAAGATGGACATGGCCAACCAGAAATCTTTCTCGTAGAAGATGGACGTGGCCAACGTGTAAATTGATAACAAAAAAAAGACGTCGAAGCAAAACTGTAAAAACTAGTACACCAAAATCAGCTATCTGAAGTATGTGAAACAGGTGGAACAATAATAAAAAATATTTTAGATGAAAGATTTTCATGCTTTAAATAATTTGTTTTTATGGTACTGCGCGCGTGCTTATAGCCTACTACCATAGCTTAACACTATTCAATTCACAATACGTGTTTTTTTCATAAATAACTTAGGATTTAAGTGAGAACTGGAGTTTCTAATTGTTTCCTAATACTTTGGAACTCATACTTCTTATTTGTTTCTTAAATTATGAATTGAAAAAAGGAGTCAAATAACAAGAGGTTTCTTTAACTCTATAAACCCGGGACTTTTTTGGCTAATGAAGTCCTGAGAAGGGAGCATAAAGTGCCCTCGGCCTTTTATTTGCGAACCACTAATGTTGATGACATGAAACATGGTACAATTATAGAACAACTCAATGCAAACACTTTGACATAAATAATTAAGTTGATGACGTCCCTGGTACCTGCTATGACGTCATCAACAACAGTGGGTTTGGTATGTGAAATATTCTATCTGGTCTGTAAAATGTGAAATTTATTTTAATATATTTCATTTATTACTTCCATAAATAATACTTACTTGTTGAAAAGATAGTCTAGTAACAACAGAGATTATTTTAACATTTTTTATGTTCAAAACAATTACCCCCTCTTCAGAATTAAATACATCTCGGAAACAACCTCGTTCTTAGGGTTCTTTCCGCTTTCTGAAGGGAGGGACGGCCCTCCATTCAAAAAGCGGAAAGAAGCCCTGAGAGAGAGGTTGTATCGTGTTTTTAATAAAGGTTAGGTAGGAAATGAAAATACCCCTCTCCCAGTGTTAATAGGGGTCAAAGTGATTTCGGAATACTGTACGTACTGCCGAAGAACATAAACATTTAACAACCATACAAAGGAATGAAACGGTTTTTCTTTCTGTGATAAATAAAGAAATGGTTTTTGTCCAAATAAGTAAAATCCACGAGATCTACTTCAGATAGTATTATCTATTACAAAATAATGAAATAAAACAGAGATTGAGGATAGTAAAAAAGAGAGGGGCGGGAGAGGCATAATGGCCGAAGCTAATTTTTATTGGCTATCACTCTTTTTGTAATTGTCATAATTTGGTCCAAATTCTGTGACTTAAAATTAAGTGGCGGCTCTGGTCACACCTAAAAATTATGGGTGGTGTACCTGAATTTAATTTTTTGTTTGTTCCGAAAATCATTTGCTAAATCTTCGTATCAGACCACTAACTTATACTAAGTTATGCTTAAAATACCCTACCCCCTTAACTTCTAAACTACTTTGAATTTGTTAATAAAAATTGGTACAGATAATGTTCTCACCAAACCTAGTTCAAAAATGTTCAGAAATTGTTAGACAATATCCATTGTCTTTCTATTTCCTTGAGAACAATAGAATTCTTTGAAAACTATAGAAATAGTATTTTCACGTGTTTGATATGTTATTTCAACCAAATTTAGCGAAAATGATGATAAATGAATGAAGATATTGAGAACAATAGAATTCTTTGAAAACTATAGAAATGGTATTTTCACGTGTTTGATATGTTATTTCAACCAAATTTAGCGAAAATGATGATAAATGAATGAAGATATTATTAATAACACGATATTGATTGTGAAAATATGCTATTTCACTTATAATATGCATTTTGACACTGAAAAAACAGTTTTTTAACTACATCGGTCAAAAATGGGCGTGGTCACAAGACATCTGCAACAACCACCAATTCTTTTTCCACAAAAACGTTTGTAATAGGTATTGTGGCAGACTTGTGAAATTTCAGTCGTTTTAACGCACCAAAAAAAGTTATGCCCCCCTTCCAGATAAAATAGGTTTAAAGGATTAAATAATTTTGCCAGAAAACTATTTCGATAACGATCTATTGACGTCAATGTAAAAAATTAATTCCACTAGCCTGAGTATATAGACCTGCTCTACATAGACATACTCGTCAAATTCTCACGATTTTAATTTTTACATCGCATGGACACCGATGTGGTTCGGTCAATTTTCCTAAAAAACCGGATAAAATTTTTGTGTCCATGATTAATTTCACTAGTGTAACTAGAGCTTTAAAAACTATTACTAACATGGTAATTAATCTGTGGTCGCTTATGAATTAATCTTTTACGTGATTAGTAAGTGATTACATCTTAAATTTATTTTTTTATTCGTCAGCAGAAAGTACAAAACTTCGTGTTTATAAACTCTAAAGTTTTATGTATTTAAAAGTTAAAAGAAATTATTAAAACGAGTTGATTCGAACGCAGTTAGATCGAGTAACAACAATCAACAAAGGTGTTTAGATTGAAGACAAATAAATATTCAGCACCAATATCCGCAGTGCAATATGAATCAAATTGGTATCTTCGTTTTAATATTTATCATCACCTTTGGTGTATTTCATACTGAAATTCAATGTGACACATTATGCCCAAGCATTTGCATGTGCCATTATATCAATACAGACTACATTGTTAATTGTTCATTTACTGGCTTGAAAAATGGCTTTCCTCAAGATTCAACAGAGCTGCACTTGCGAGGTAATAACATCACTAGTATCGATATGATTGATTTTACAACGTTAGTCAATCTTACGAAAATAGATTTAAGTTTCAATCAAATAACACAAATCCCACAAAAAGCATTTATTCTCTTACACGAGTTACGTGAATTAGATTTAAGCTCGAATGATATTCAAGTCATTGATGAAAATGCATTTCATGGTTTGCAAAATCTCAATGTATTAAAATTGAATGACAACAAGTTATTAAAAGATTTTCCAAAAACTGTTTTTCATAATCTGACTTCCTTGGAATCTTTAGCAATTCAAAGAACAATGATCACTCGAATAAAAAGCAATGTATTTAATGGCCTGTCAAAACTCACAATTATTGATTTAAGGTCGAATCAAATCAAAGAATTGAATGACAGTGCATTCGCAGGAATACCGAATATTAAACAAATTCTCTTAGATAAGAATCAGATTTCACATTTATCAAACAAGACATTCAAAGGCTTACAAAACTTGACTCGATTAACCATAAGCACAAATAAAATTAAAGAAATTCATGAGGACACATTCTCCGATTTGTTATCTTTGATTATATTAGAAATTCATGATAATAATCTTGAATCCTTATCAGAGAATGTATTTACAAACCTACACAATCTACAATACTTAAACTTTCATAAGAATAATCTCACAACATTACCTCGAAGCATATTTTCAAGCTTAGGAAAGCTTAAAGATTTACGTGTTAGTAATAACAAGTTAGCCAAATTTAACAAGAGACATTTGAATGGACTTAAATCATTAGAAACGCTTCATCTTCGAAATAATAACTTGGCAAAAATTTCAATCAAAGAAGTTCCACACCTTATTGAGCTAGACGCATCTATGAATAATATTGAAAATGTTACGTTGGCAAATCCATCATCTATAAAAAACCTTAACCTTAGTTTTAATAAAATGAGGCATATACGTGAATATTTCTTCCAAGGAACAGGTAACCTTGATGTAGTAGATATGAGTCATAATAACTTGAAAGATATCGGTCGTCAAGCTTTAACTGGAATACAAACAAAGATATTAAATCTATCAGGGAATAAACTAACATTAAATCATGGTCTACAAATTACCAATACTAATATTCATACAATGGATTTATCTAACAACAGAATATCACGAATTACTTTCAGTGGTTCGACTTCCATTCAAATTTTACACCTGAATGGTAATAATCTAACATCAATTGGAACTGAATTTCATATTTTTGATAAACTAATCTTACTAGATGTGTCAAACAACAAGATCTCTTCCTTACATGAAGATGCATTTATGAATAAAAAACTGTTAAAAGAACTAAATTTACACAGAAATCGACTTACGTATCTCAAAAAAGCAACCTTTTCATCATTACTGAATCTAACAAAATTGAACGCATCTCAAAACAACATTCCATCTATATCAGACGGATTAAACAATTTAGGCTCCTTGCAGATCTTAGATTTGTCTGACAATGACATCAATAAAATCAATATAGATTCTCTTTATAATTTAACTGAACTAAAACATGTATCATTTGCACGTAATAAAATCGAATCAATACCATATGGATTTTTAACAAATCATACAAATCTTCAAGAACTTGATTTATCAGGAAATGAACAGCTTCAATGTAGTTGCAACGTAACTATTGCATTACATTATACGAAGGTGATAAATGTAGTTGGAAAATGCCTACAAAATGCGACCACACGGGTGTTTCTGTTATCAATAATGAAACCAGTGCGTGTACGAGATTGCAAGGTGTGTAATACAGCCATATGTCGTAACAATGGAACGTGTTCCGAAACCAGTCCCGTGTCATTTCAATGCAATTGTCAGCAAGGATATTCTGGGAAATTATGTGAAACAGATCTTCTCTGTGCTATAAATCCATGCAAAGAAGGTGTGTGTACAAGAAATGGTTCTGAAGCTTACTGCAAATATGTAAACCCATGTGATTCAAATGTCTGCAAAAATAATGCCATATGTATTCCTGTTAATAAAACAAAATATTTTTGCAGTTGTATTGGTAATTATTCTGGTAAATTCTGTGAGATTCAATCTCAGTATAATCAATGTATTAGCCATTTATGTAAAAATGGCGCTCAATGTAAGGCTTATACAACCGGTGGATATAACTGTATTTGTAGAGAGGGCTTTGAAGGAAGATATTGTCGTAACAAATCATCGCATATAGTAGAAGCAATTGCAATAGTTTTAGGAATAATATTATTTGTTGTAATTGTTGGTTTGGTATGGGGAACATGTACAAAAAGAATTACAGTTTCATTTTTTGCTAAAAAAGCGTCAGACGGGATATCATTTGATAACCCAACATATAAAAATGATGCTTAAAAATGTGTATTTGTATCAAATATGAATGTGAGGAAACGTAGGATTAGTTGATTGTTGATTGATTGGTTTTACGCATTAACAATATTACGGATTGATCATCCTTCACTACACCAACTGTTATAGTAGGCTAATCATACACATTTGAATGACTTCGGAATACGCGGGTATATCTCCAATACGCGGGTATATCTCCATGTTACCGAGGTTTATTAGGGCCATTCACTAACACTTAAATAATCTAGCAGATAATTTGTTATCTTACACATAATTTCTTATTAGATAATTAATTATCGGTGACGTAACAAATTATTTATGATAACATTTTTTATAAGATAACAAATTATATGTGAGATAGCATATTATCTATGGCAGTCTTTTCATGGACCCCTAAATGAGTTTCACCCTAAACGAGCTTACGAAGAAACTCAAATGCAAGATCGTTTACTATAAAATAGCAAATTATCTATAAGGAAAATTATAATGTACAGGACACACATACAAATATGTGTTTATATGAACCTTTTATAGACAGAAACACTTGTTAATATTTTTTGTATTCTTTTTTGTTACGATATTAAACGTTTTTACCTTAAACAAACAGTGAGATTCTTATTTTGTTCTTAATTTTTCCCAAATCTCAATCTGGGGACTCTAATAAAATTACTTTTATAAGAAATGGTGTTCGCTTGGAAATGATCTTGCTCTAGCTTGTTTGCAGAGACCAATATTTTAATTGAAGCGTGAAAGTAACTTAATCATCCAGTATAAGTAGGGAGTACGTGTCTAGGCACTTCTGGCGGCACGGCTGCTTAAAAAAACGCTGATTGTCAGCAGCCGTTTCGAAATGTTGTAAAATGCTTTGTCTAACTGACTAAAACATTTACCTCAAACGCTTTTTCGAACAGCTTTTCTTATGTAAACGCTAAAGTCTTGAAACTTTGTCACATTTAGTATAATCCCAATTTACACATTGAAAATGTCATAGCTATAGCACTTGATCTTCAAAATTTATTGGTCATTTCTCGAAACTACCTTTCAAATTGGCGATAAAATCCTTATTAAAATGAAAAAGTACAAATGTTAATAACTCATTCAATATTTACCATATTGGCTTCAAACGTTCAGCAATGATTAATTGTATCATTATCTTTGTGCTGTCATTAGAACTATGATTGGTGACGTCATTACGGATATTTGCTAATTTTATCACCCTATTCTGGCAATGAAAATCCCTGAGGGGATGCTTAAAAACATTGTATTACCTTTCTAAATCTCAAAACAGAATGTAAAAATCAGCTTTAGAACAAAAGTTATAGGTTTAGAAAGAATACGCACTTTTCAAAAAACAATTCATAGTAAGATGTGATTTTTGATGACGTTAGCAAAACATGAAAAATAAAAACAAAAAAATAAGTATTGCAAAATGTTTATTAGATGTTGTAGTATTGTCCTAACAAGTTTCAAGACTCTATGTTAAGCCAATCCTAAGATCAAGGAAGTTGAGATTGAGATTGCTGAGATGGAGCGGAATCCATTCCGGCCATTTTAAAACATCCAAAGCCCGGCCCAAATAAAGTTAACGTTATTGCAATTAAGCGCGCGTGTGAATTAAAATCGCTGAAATGCGGTAGACTACTTAAGCCATAGATGCCATAGATATTACTTATGCTAAATGATTATCTTTAAAATAGGAAGGTTTTAATTTTCTTGAGTCAATATTTAAGGCATTTTATCTAAGTTCGGAATTTTTACTCGAATTTTACCTTGTCTCAAATATAGTGCTTGTAGCTGAAATAATCTGAAATTACTCAATTCGTGATAATACTCGCCAAATACAATTAAAATTACCTCTCGAAAGTAAGTGTTCCTGAAAATTAATGCTTTTAAGCTTAGTCTAGCTTTAGATTCCTTAGTTTGATTCCCGCTTAGACCGATTATTCTCTAGTCTATATTAGCTAACTGCCGATTATGTTCTTGTAAAAGCCCATATCCTAAATTCTATCACCACTATATTTATAGAAATGTTCTTGGGATTTAATTCTTACAATTTTAAATCTGCGCTTTTTTCTTAATTTTCTGACTTAAATAATTGATTGTATTTTTCTGCAGAGTATCGCAGAATCTCTATGGAAATTAATTTTGCAAATACATATTCATTCCAAAAAGAACTTACAGAATATAGAAGGGTGCAAAAAATAATTTGTTTAAATCAATGTTGGGATCAGATAATTCAGCTAAGGAATATTTGAGATTGTTATGACGACTTCGTTTCCAGGGCTTTTTTCTTGACGTTTAACTCATTGATTTAGACAATACGAGAGGAAGCCCTGATAACGAGGTTGGTATAATGAATTACGCGAGTAATGTCTATTTTATAGAGAAAATTCTTACGTATAACTTTATAGTTTATCATCTATAGATTTATTTCCATGAGGCGGTAAATTCCGCGCGTAAGCCAAAAGAAGATATTCCATTGGCAGAAGTGTATGATGTCAATTTCTTCAAATGGAATGCCTTCTTTTGACTTACGCGAGGAATTTTCCGGCTAATGAAAATTAATCTTAAGCGAGGAAAACATTTAATAATAATAGCTGAACTAGAGCAGCACCTGACATATAGTATAAACTAGCCTTAAGCCTCTGCAAATTGTTGAAATCGCTCAAATTGTTCAGCATTCGATGCGTTTATTTTTTATCTCAGCCTAGGCATTTTCAAAAGAAAAAATATTCAGATCGCACAATTTTATTCTGCAAGTTGCACGTATGAGTTACATAAATAACTTTTTAAACACAGATTTTCTGCTATACCAATATATGGTTTTCGAAATAACAAAATACTATTATACTTACTTCGCCCTTTTGCCTCAAGTACAGTAATTGTCTGGTCTGCAAAATACATACATTATCTCGTGTTGATGTTTCATAATCAGGATAGTCAACTGGTCACATAGCGCATTTCTCCACATTTGGACTGTGCCATATGTGGCAATACACAGTTCGAATACGGAGAAATACAGGACCTTTCACGCTATGTCACCTGTATCTCATTTACATAATTTACATATTTGAGTCGCTCTATTCTGGTCTGTAAAACATACATATATGTCTATGATTAAATATTGTAAGTCATAAAATTTTGCTATAGCAAATGATCGAGATTATGGTATGGTAAGGGTAATGACAAAAGCTCATAATGCATAAGTTAGATCATTATTTTCAAATCATATTTTACCTAAAAAAGAGTACCAACATCTATAAGTCACATCACAACGGAATTGATATTCTTTAAAAAAAATTCCATTGCCGTGGCCAATTATACTCTAATTGCAACACCAAAAATAAATTGCGTATAGACTGTTTTTGGTCCAAATTGAGTTATTCTGGTCTGTAAAATGAGCGTTTTTATGAATTGACTAATCAAAAATATCCTAAATTATTTCTAATGCCCATTTCCTAGTTTTCCTAAAATTTTACAGCGTTCTACAGACAGAAAATCCAATTTTATTGACGACGTCAGAGCAGGTACGCGTGACGTCACTAAGTCAATTTTTTTATTTCAAAGTGTTTGTATTGAATTGTTCTATAGGTATATCAAGTTTCATGTCATAAACCTTAGTGGGTTTAATAGGGTCAAAAATAATACAATAAAGGCTGCTGATAAGCTCTCACTTTACATTACTCACTACATGCTTTGCAAGGGCTTAGCTAAATTAAGACATACAAGGCAGGCAGAAAGGCGGAATCGTCCCCTGTCATAACCTGTTTTTACGACGAAGGGCACTTCTAATTTCATTATTCATCCAAGGTGGATCCTTATAACTCCGCCCTTAATTGTCTCTCGCGGAATGAAGTTCCTAAAAATATTAAATAAAGTTTCATGAAAATGTTCCACGTTAATACTGAGGTTCCTAAAGGCTCTGGTCCAGTCATAGTTTTCAATACTCCTTCAATACTCTTCTTAACGAAACCTTTGCAAATATTATTTGGTGAAGACACGTGTTAATGAGAGAAGGATTAATACCACCTTCCACAACTAAGTTCGGCTGACTTGCAAAAATAAGATTAATACATAATGGGGGAGTTATTAGGTTCAAAGTTAGTTGGCTCATTAATTATTTGCGAATATCCTAATAAACTTGATATGGTATACAATTCTAAACCACCGGAGTTACTTATTCCATTAGCCTACCAATCAGTCCATTCCGCATTAAAATCTCCTATAACGAAACTACAAGTTGGTGATTCCAGGGCTATGCTAGAGCAAATTTGCTCAAACCCAGAAAGAAAAACGTTGGTTTCATCTGTTGTTTGAGTAGGAGAGCGATACAGACATGTGACAAAACATTTAGAATTTTTTACTTTCATTTCCCCAACAATACACTCATCTAAACAGGTGATATCATCCCCTCTGCGGAGGGGATTGTGGATTTCCCCCCTTCCGTAATTTCTGGTAGGAATATGCTACAAACATGAAAAATGACAAATGTTAAGTGGAACATTTCTGTGTAATTATCATTTTGCTAACGCCATTATTTTTTGTATGACATCCATCTGAAGTAAGTCTTGGTACTGAATTTTTTGGATTTTCTCAGTAGAAATTATTATGTTTAGTATTAAACATCGATTACTCAAGTTCTGTAGAAGTTTTCTGGAATCTTGAAATAACGTTAAGGCGGGTTTGCACAGGCGAATTCGATTGTTTCGTTTGCACGAATTCTAAATGAAGGCGTTACATTGGTTGAAAGCGACGTTACTTCAAAGTCCGCAGTAAAGACGCTAGGACAACGTTTTCTTTCAGGAACATTTGGCGGACAGGCCGGCTAACCATATGGGACCATCTTTCTTCCAAAAACAACTTTTTTGATAGATTTAAAAAGAGGAAATGTCGAAATACAATAAGAACAACCTCGTTCCCAGGGCTTCTTCTTTCTTGACGTTACGTCAAGAGAGAAGGAGCCCTGGGAACAAGGTTGCAATAAGAACTAAAACTACACAGTAGGTGGTTGTGACAACGAGCTTGAAATTGATTGGTTCTTCCGGAACAAAGAAAACAATAGATCTGTTCACAAGTAATGAAAACAAGGTATTGGCTTCTCAAAGTAGAAACTTATTGCAATGCAATAACTTCCTTTTTGTGCAGTGACTGCACAACAAGAAAGTTATTATATTATACCACGTACTCACTATTTGTGAATAGATATATCCATTTCAAGTTTATTCAGTAGTTTCTCTGTAAATATTAGTTTGAGATGATAGTGGAAAAAGAAAATACACAAAATATAATTCTGTGAGTTGTTTATTTATTTTACGTTTTCGTTTTCATATGACTACAAAATAAGAGGGATATGTCAAGTTACAGATCTGTCCCAGTGAGCAAAACCTGTTCAAAGTCCGCAGTAAATACACTAGAACATCGTTGTTCGACGCTGTTCTAGCGTCTTTACTGCTGACTTTGAACAAGTTTTTGCTCAATAGGGTAGGAGAAGTTCGAGTGACGTGATGCCATTTGCGACATTAAAACTACTAAAGCTAGTCTTATTTAAAATTTTATTAATATACTCTACAATCCCGGAAATAAAATATGAGACATTTTACAAATTTTGAAGTCCAATACACGCCACAGGTAAAACCAAAATGCGGAAAACGACCACGAGAAGTCCCTGGAGATTTACTTTAGAGATTTATCGAGTAGACTTAAGACTCATTTGCAAACTCGGCGAATTCTGTTGTTCCCAGTAGCCTAGTACCCAGGCTTTTGGAACAAATTCGTTTTGCTAATCAAAATTATAGACTTTTTGTCTAAGTTGAAATTTTGACTTTTTGCAAATATTTCGCTTCGTCTACAGCATTATTTTCCGGGATATCCTCTTCATTTACTAAATCGATCGTAAAGTTGAATTGGACATTAGTTCTGATTTATTCTTTAGGCTTACGTTGTCATCTTGTTATTTTCATAAATTATAGAATTAGCAAAATCAATATGGCGTCTGTCACTAAATAACTCGGATCTTCGTAAGTCAAGTATATTTTAAGTTTTTTCACTTTATTTACAAAGGTTTGTGACTATGTAAACGTAAAGGCTTAATAGAAACAATTGTATTTTATGATAAAAATCCCTAAAAACCTATAACCTCTTTTTTCTATACAAGACTACTTCTAAACGCCCTCTGATAAACGCCCTCCTAAAAAAAAAAAATAATAAATAAAATTATAATAAATAAATAAAACAAAAACACAATTTTAAACACCCGGACGCTTTACAAGAGGAAATTGGTACTAAAAATGCTCAAATTCTTACCAAGCAACAACCTGCTGTATAGCAACTATCTATCAGTAAAGTGTTATTTAAATGTTCTTAAAATAACGGTGTCCCAAAAAACCTGTTCAAGTCCGCATTAAAGACGCTAGAACAACGTCTGGAACCGTGAAGAGTGTTCAAACTTATAATCACTTTATGTTTGAGATCATGAAGTTATGAAATAACGCGAATATGCCAGCAAACTAAATCCATCTAAATTTAACTACGTTTCAATTTCTTTGTTTGAAGAACCCAACGAAGTTCTAGGACATCTATCCTAACAAAATTGGAGAAGTTCCATCACTAACGGTTTCAACTAAACATTGATTCCGGTGTTTTGCTACCGGTCATTACGTATAGGTGCAATGTAACGTTTTTATGATCTCGTGAAGATTTCTGATGTGCTGTATAAATTAATTGTCAAAGATAACGTAAGATAAATCTCTCTCGTGTGAAGTACTCTATCTAACGCTTCTTTCTACTTGCAAGACACAATTCTGCGCAAGACACTAAATTCTGATTCGCCTGCGAAATTTCTCAACGAATTTATTTGTCTTGACTTTATGATGTGTGTTTTTTAATTTTAACGAATTTTCTTTGAATATAGTTTATGCTTGAAACATTTTTCTAAATCTCTCCGCTTGCAAAAATATACAAAGTGTTGATAATACGCCAACAGCTATTGATAGGGCTAGCATGATTCTGTCCATTACTCGTGCTACTATCCTCCAATCTTCAACCAACTGTTGTTTTGCTTCTTTTTGAGACTCTTCATAAATGATAGGAAGAGAACTTTGTAAAGACATCGCTCTATCATCCTCTCGTATTTCTCTAAGAGTGTTATTTCTTCGTATAAATGATCGTGGTCTTTTTATCCCGATTGATTCATCACGTGACATCTTCTTGGCTGGAAAGAATGGATGATCTTTGTTGCCATTGGAGATGTCTGCATCTATGTGATTTCCATTGTTTAAAGTATTGTCGCCAAGACCAATCGGTAGCATTTCTCGCAAAATATCATTGTTATTACTCTCTAAATATTCTTGAGTACGATGTTCAGGAACCGGTACAAACACCAATTTTGCTAACTTACCCAGCACGATTCGTCGAACCCACGGTTGCATTTCGTAATTTCGGTAGTATAAGTTTAAAATAAAACAATTCATCACTAATGCGGTACCTATTTCGAACATCGAGGTTGTATAGTAGTAACCTAAATAACAAAATATGTCATCCCAATACAAACATACTACAATAGTTCTCCGCTTGAGGTAGAGTGCGGGTGTGCCGTGGGCTTATCTGCGTGCGCAAGACATTTTGGACCTAAAAACATACAGAAACATTGCTTACTTGTAGAAAACTACGATACGGTAGAAAACTTACTCGTATGAAGATAGCTGATATTAAGAGGCTGAGATATAGTACCCTAGGGTCCACCACGATTGGGGGCCCGAGAGTAAGAGTTTTTATTTTTACCTTCCTAGATCGGATGAAAAGATCATTCCTGCGAGTGCAAAATATGGTCAACCAAGAAGTGCATGCACAGAAAAATAAAAAATAATATCTTCAAAAATTCTTGGGCTCCCCAGCCCTTCCCAGCATCTACTGGTCTGATATAATATGGTATTCGACTAAATGAAAAAAATGTGTCAACATGACGTGCCTATATAGATCATACCATGATGTTATTGATCATAGCTACGCTGTGTGGCCAAATGTATAGTTATTGTTCGATTTTTATTTATTTGTTTTCACCCAAAGCAAGGCCAAAAGGCCACTGGATTGCATGCATAGGGTTATAAAAAAAGAAAAGACGAAAGAGATTTAAGATACATAGAAATAGAAATTTGATACACAAATATATAGAGTTATTATAAAGTATAAAATGGGATTTGATTTATTAAAGCTTTCATATTTACCATTTTCATAGAGCTTTATTTACGTTGCGTTTAAATATCGCCAGAATATATATGAAGAAGGAAACGAATAATGGGGCAAAGAGTTCAATAGCCTTGCGGTACGAGGAAAAAAGTGCATAGCAACAAAAAAGAGGAGGCTACAAACGTTCCGACGATGTGAAAGAGGCTGAATGGTTAAATATAATTCCTCGCGTTTTAAAAAAAAATTCACAGCACGAATATTCTGATTCAGAATAGATAGAAGATGGAAACGCCTTCAATTCATTCACTTTGTACAATAAATTATCCGTGTCTCACTTTTCGTCTGTGACTATACCATAAGTGTTTCTTCCCGAAAATATTTTAAATTTGCGAATATTAGTAACTACACGCGAAATCAATTTAAAAAGCCTATATTCGGGAAAACTTTGCATACACCCAATGTTTTGTTTTTTACCTTTGGGAGAATGTTTACACTCAAATATAAGTACTTGCAAAAAAACAATGCACGGGCAAATTACTAAGGTATTGCTTACCTAGCAATGGGTAGTTATCTGAACTACTTGGTAACTTTTCCGATGACAATTCCTGAAAGATAGCCATTGACAACATAACAGTTATACCAAGTGATATTCTTTCGCCAGATTTCGGTGGTAGAACAAACACGAGAAATATCATACATGCTATCAACGCACATGGAACAACCAGATTCATAACAAAGAAGAAATATTTTCTCTCTATCACTAACTGCATCACAACCACACTGTGTTTTTTCTTCTGAATGCTGAACAGGTCCTAAAGAAAAAAAATACGCTCACCTGTATGTCCAATACACTCAGCGGAATGATTTCGTTTCACTTGGGTAAAACAAAATCATTCCGACTTATTGCGGACAATGTGTCCACACTTGATAACATAACCCTACCTAAATAGGAACATTTATATGATAGCACAAATGAGATAAAAAGTGTGTTTTCATAAGAAAATTTCAATAATACGATTTTATACTTTTAATTTGGTAATTCGTAATTTTCTTCCCTCTGTGTAGGACAGTGTATAATTGTGTCAATTTTAACTGCTTTTCAATAAATCAAATGGAAATACAACTGATTGACGAAACCAGGCCAGTGGGAACGTGACGTCTAATCATGACATCATTATGACGTCGCGGCATTTAAACACCGTCTTTACAACGTTGATAAAGGTTGCGTGCCGGCAGGGAATCAATTACAAGATCCTTGATTGTAACTGTGGATAAGACTTTATCGCTAAAGAAGTTATGTGCCTATTTGGTGATCTTACCTCGATTGTAGTCATTTCAGCATCTTTTAGGTTCCATTCCCCATTCTCCGGATAGGTCGTATCTTTCGCCTGTATATTTGTATTTTGAAGTTGCAAGAGTTTACTATCCATGCTCCACGATCCAAATCTTAGATTACAAAGTTGAACATCAAATGGAAAGTCGGATACATTTATTTCACATGTACTTTTAAAGAAATGAGAGAAGGAAAGTGAACAATTTCCATTGTAGTGCAGTAGGACTGTTTCTTCAACTGCTGGCTCTAATATTTCACCATGAACTCTGCTTGCCCTGCAAAAATAGCGATTTGAACAAAACCATTAATTATATCAAATAATATGCAGTCGAATCAACGCACTACAGGCACACGACATTGGGCGTTTCTACGTTGATCCGACTTCGTGTACCCACTGGATGCTTACACAATGTTGTGACGTCATTTTGACATTGTTTGATCTGACAACATATTGCGTCTACAGCATTCTACCTTCCCTTGAGAGAAAAATATGCTTGGAATGTCAGTGACTATTCTGATGATGGTAAATCAATGATAAAATATTAGCGTGCCGCGTACATACTTACTCGTTTAGAAGAAGGATTGGAGGGGTCCAAATTTTTGATTTTTTTATGATGACTTCTTCTACGTTGCTATAGTTACTAGGAGCCCATTTCAAAACAGGATTCACCCAATCCTAAGACAGAATGAAATTATTACCACTTAAACATTTAACCGGCGATCAAGTTTAAAAGCATTTTCTTCATAAAATGTCATATTTTGACCCTATGTAATTGTTGATCCATTATGAGCCATCCAACTAATGTCTAAGTTTGACATTATTAAAGCAATTCATTATATATATATGTTTATATATATATTTTTTTTACAGTAGATTCATCCCCTATTGGCTCACAATACAGTATCCAATTTAAGATTTACTTTTATATTCATTAGACACATCTTTCGTTAATGGTTCCATTAAACGGAAAATCCTGCGCAAAAGCCAAAAGAAGAATTTTTATTGGTAGAAATTTGCGTCACAAATTATGTGACGTCAATTTCGGCTAAGCTAAAATATATTTTTTTGCTTTCGCCCGGACTTTTCCGCTTACTGTGATAATGGAAATTAACCTGAATCTATAGGTATTTTCAAACTGATTCTATTGTTATTCTATTCAAGGTGAAACAGTGTTAAAATGGCATCAAACGAACGTATAGAACGATAAGTTAAGGTTCAAACAATCTCAACAGGTAAATTCTTGTTCAAAGTCCGCAGGTAAGCCGCTAAAGATGTTGTTCTAGCGGCTTTATTGCAGATTTTGAACAAGTTTCTACTCTCTCGGATAATATGACTTACATAACGAACGTGAAGTTTCGTCCTCATTGATTGACCTTTTTCACTCTTAAAATAAGAATTAGAATAAGTTCATACAACAGAATGCTTCGGGACGTAGCAATAGACCAAACACTCTATCCCACCCCCTCCCCCCTCCCCGCCGCTTATTAACTTTTAGGAAATCAATAACAGCATAAAACAGTCAACTCGCTAAAAAGCTAAAATACACGTTAAAGTAACGTGAAGTTAGAACAAATTAACCAATATACTAGTTCCTAACCAATTTAAATAAACTCTAAAGATAGCGGTAGCAGATTAGCTGCCATTGTTATCCTGTTTAT
>JAULBZ010003422.1:0-16449 GCA_032360805.1 Neoturris breviconis
TACAGCGCATTTACTGAAAACCTTAAAACTGCAACCATTCTGCAACAGGAGATTCTCAAAAAGAAAAGCAAGTACTCTTGTTAAAGCACCAATGTTGAGGAAGAAATAAATTAACTTTTGAAAGTTTGAAATAATTGTTTGTGGAAAAAGAGCGTTTTTGAATAGGCGCCCCCTTTGGTAAAAAGGGGGGGGGGGGTGCTTATACGACAGGGGGGGTTATTGGAAATTTTTTGCTCTACCCCGGATTTGCAACTCACTACCCTTTATTGTTTCGGAATTTAAAGTTAAATCCCCAGCTCCAAAATGTTAAAAAAGCCCAGCCTAAATAGAGTTAAACTCATACTATGCAAAATTTTGTCTAAAGAGCTGCCCTGTATACTATTCTCATGTCTGACATTGTCTGATGCCTGGCACTATAAGGCTTGTGGCTTTATATCAGGGTTGTTGATATGAGTATCCAGTGTATACCTGTATTTCATTGGTGGCTTTAAATCTATTATATCTATATACATTTGACCTTGTGTTCACTTCAGATTGGTACCAATATTAGTAAATGGAATGAAATATTCTGGAATGGACATTATGCTACTGAAGGTATTAATTTAGGGAGCATCTCCAAATTTTGCAGGGAAGAGTGCTGAATCAACGATCTTGCAAGCTCGTTGACTGAACACTGTTTATCATAGGTTAATTTTTCTCAAATGTATTGATTTTGGTTTTTTGAAAAGCTGCTAAAATATCTGCTATTTGAAATAAAATTTGCAGGTGGTCCCTTATATGTTCTATGAAGTAAGTAATCAAAGGTCAGTCTTTATCACACTCAAAACATTCCACAACTACGAGAACTAATAAACCACAGGAAAGAATTTAGCCATTAGGTAATGGATATTTAAAATTGGCATACAACTTAAATTAAGAAATTAACTTTAATTAAATAATAGTTGTGTATCTCTTTATAAATCGTAGTTGCTTATGCCAACAAAGGCTCAATGTTGAGCTTTATGGCTGCCAATCAAAATTTGAAGCCCTGAGTTTACTGACCCAATCTGAAATCACAAACAATATACGTCTGTAAAAAACCCTGTGCAAGTTCTTTCCAGCAATCATAGAAGTGATGAACATTGCTATTACCAGATTTCATAAAGATCATTATTCTATCTGTAGGGTGATGTCGAAGAGGATGAAACTATCCCAGATAACGAACAAGATATACGTCCACGATTTCACAAAGCTAAGAGTCATAATGCTGATGCTGGAGGTGTAAGTTACCATTCTTTGGAAATTAATGAATGCAATGATGTTTGAACACACTTAGAATAGAATCTTTCATCCGTGAAACAAATGCATTCTTTACTAAAATAAATTATTTTACTTGTGAACTGGACTTAAAGTCAGTTCCATAACCTGTACAATCAGTCCATGTTACGGCTAATAATCTAGAAGACTTCCAGTGTGGAGACATATGGCATAGTCTCTTCTTTCCTCTTAAATACGTTTACGTTGGAGAGATGTGTTTGCTTTCGACATTTGTGAATCATAATCGTAAAAGAACAAATATTCACTTTGGAAAAGCGATTTTTGAGCAATACTTCAGGCTATAATATTGCTATAAATATTTGTCTCAAATATTTATGTGAGAGCTTGTAGATGTCAGCATAGATGTCAGAATGGAATTTAGATCTACTTTTCAGAAGTGGAAGGATCCTCATGATTCAAAATACCCTTTTGCTGTGTCTACAGGCTTAATATGTTAGAGTTAGGGTGTCTGTTTTATTTGTCTGTGGCATGTAACGAATATCAAGTAAGACTGGTTTTTATTTAGGATGAAAGTGATGATGAAGATGATATGGATGACGACTCTTTGTCAGACTGGAATTTACGTAAGTGACAACTCTTTGCCAGACTGGAATTTACGTAAAGTATTTAGGCGAGTACTTATGAATATGGCTTCATCAGGGTTTGTAATCAGTGGCATACTATCTACCTACTAATCTACCTTCACTTCAGACAACATATAGATTTAGATTGTCACTTGAGTCTCACTTCTCTCTCATTCAGTAATAACATGAACAACAAATTAAACAATCGTCTTTGTTGATTTCTTAGGGTTTTTTCCATTTAGATCAGTGTGCATGTGAAGCAAAACTTAAAATCCTAAGATGTTCAAATACTGGAAATGTAAAATGTTTTTGTATAGGGTATTAGATTAAAAGATCTATAAATGCAGGCTTACAATAAGCTGAACGTTAGGCTAAACAATATGCTGATTCGTTAGGCTAAACAATAAGCTGCACCCCTAATAATAAATGTTCTTTTATCTTTGTTTTCCAGGTAAATGCTCTGCAGCTGCTCTTGATGTTTTGGCTACTGTTTTCAAAGATGAACTACTTCCCATCTTGTTACCAATATTAAAAGAAATTCTCTTCCATCCTGACTGGGTTACCAAAGAATCAGGAATTCTTGTCTTAGGTGCAATTGCTGAAGGTAATCAAATGTTATATTACATGGCTGTCTCAGAATGGAATCAACAGGCCTCTGAATTCATGATGGCATTCTCCTGTAGAGAAAGAAGCATCTTTGGAGGCTAATTTGCAGTCAACAAGCTGCAAATTAGTCTCCAAAGATGCTCCTCCATAAGGGAATGCAGTGTTCAATATAAGAGCAAATAATCACTGTGATGGAAGGATTACCCTAAAGCTCTGCTCAAAATCCCTCCTCAAAAGTGATTATTTGGTGTTATTTCATAACACTGATATAGTTAAGATTGTTTTTTTCTTAGGCTGTGTCATTGGTATCAATCCACATTTATCAGAATTGGTACCGTTTCTAATCACTTCATTGGGGGATAAAAAGGTTAGCAATGGTTGGACTTGAAATAAATGCCAGTCATCACTGTGGAGGAGAGATTTTTCAGAATATTTTCAGCCAATTTGGCCAATTTGTTTCTATCCTTCAAAATCTTTTTTGTAGATAAGAGACCAAAGTCAGTTAAAACTTTTGTTAATATGTGTGTTAACCCTATTTTTTCTAGAGTCCCCTGAATAGCATACCCCCTTATATTGTCTTAGGAACAATATAATTCCTTGAAAACAATAGAAAATTTTATTTTGATGTGTTCGATGTGGTATTTTGTCGAAGTTTAGTGTAAGCGATGAGAAATGAATCTTTACACCCAAAAAACAAAAACTATTTTCATAGCAAAGATTTTCAAATCAGTTTAAAATGGGTGTGGCTGTGACACCTGCAACGATCACTATTTTTTTCCCCATAAAACGTTTGTAATAGGTATTGTGGCAGACTTGTGAAATTTCAATAATTTTTATGCACCATAAAATAAAAGTTATATATTAATAAAAATCTTAAGGGTAGTGCATTTCCTCTCTCTCTTATCCCCCAGATAAAATAGGGTTAAGGTTGATGTCTAGGAGCCAAATTATTTGCGGTGAATGAGTCATTCTTTTGGTAGAAATCGTCATCATACATGGTGTGACATCAATTTTTGCCTTGTGGAAATCAACCTCAGAATACACAAAAAAATGACATAAATTAATAATAAACCCATATTTTAATTTGTGAAGCGATAGCGTTCCTTTTCAAGTCAATTTTTTAATGGTAAAAGCTCAACACTATAATCAAAAAACACCTGCCAGTTATATTCAGGCATGCACTTACTTCCAATTCTTTGATATTATAAGTAGGGTCGGAATATCACTCATGATTTAAGTGTAGTTTTCAGCTGTTTAAAAACATGGTTTTGGTATAGTTTTCCTTACATTTGTTAACTTTTCACTTACCTAGGCTTTAGTTCGATCAATCACATGTTGGACTCTTAGTCGCTACTCGCATTGGATTGTTAGCCAACCACATGAACTATATCTTCAAAAGTTGATGACGGAACTCTTAAAAAGAATACTTGATAAAAATAAGAGAGTTCAGGAGGCTGCATGCAGGTATGTAGATACTTTAATTGCGTATAGAATTAAATTATGGATAAATAAGTTTTCTAAAAGCACTCCTCCAAATATTTCTGCAAAGAAGAGCACATCTATCTCCAAGAAAAACTAATCTTCTGCGATGAAGAGCGTTTAGTCAACGAGCTTACAATTGATTGGTTTCTTCACAATCAATTACAAGATCGTTGATTTAGCACTCGTCTCGGGAACACGTTTTGGAGATAATCCCTATACTATTTGTCATAATTTGTCTGAACGTTAGTGCACAAGTTTTCAAATAATGAGAATCTGGCCAATATTTCTAGCGATCGAAATAAAAGAAATAATTGCTATTGAAGAGTGATTTTTGAGCGTAGCTTTAGGCTATAAAGTTCCAGATTGACATCTACAGTACATCTCAGCAAGCACACGATGTCATATCATCTTATCACACTCATATAAGTGGAGGCTATTCCCTGAATAATAATTTTGCTTTTTATGTATTACTAATATTTACCATTGTTTTCAGTGCATTTGCAACCCTGGAAGAAGAAGCATGCACAGAACTGGTCCCCTATCTTGGCTTCATTTTAGAAACTCTTGTTTTCGCATTTGGAAAATATCAGGTATGTGAATTTCTATTCAGAGCCTATTGTAGGTTGACTGATGAAGCAATGAAAATTTATGCATATTCTACAACAACAACAATGACCTTTCAACAGATTTCATAATGAATTTGTTTTTCGTGTTTCAACAAAACTTAACTTTACAACCTCCATGGATCAATTATTTGCACTAAAATTAATGATACTTTTAAGTAATTCAGGGGGTTTATAAATTAACTACATTGAATTTGTGGTCAGGGTCACAATTCAGGTACCAGTACGCAGGTATGGGAGCCTAAAATATTAGGCAAAATTTAATTTTCATTCTGTTTTCTTTTATACTGTTTATCATTGTTCCATTCTGATATCAGAAAAGGACAAGCCTTTGTTCAAATCAATCATCATATAAAAATGAGTTAATTTCTTGTGGGTGTTCTACTATGTATTTGTTATATATTTAGCATAAAAATCTCCTCATATTATACGATGCAATTGGTACTTTAGCTGACTCAGTAGGTCCACATTTGAACAAACCAGAATATATAAATATGTTGATGCCACCTCTTATTGCTAAATGGAATCAACTCAAGGATGAAGACAAGGATTTATTTCCCTTACTGGAATGTTTGTCATCTGTGGCAACTGCCCTGCAGTCTGGATTTCTGCCTTATGCTGAACCTGTTTATAACCGTTGTGTTTCGTTAGTGGAGCAGACCTTAGCACAATGTTATGTAAGTCATTATATTTTAAAGGATATCAATTAAAAAGTAATTATATCAACCTGTAAGGCGGCCCAATGTCTCATCTTTTGTCACCTTCTGCCACTGTAGAAGAGGTGCACTCCTTTCCCTCTACCCCTACCCCAGCAAACTGGTCAATGTTCAAAATAAGAACAAATAATCACTGTGAAGGAGGGGTTTTTGAGCGTTGCTTCAGGTTTACTAATTATGCTCAAAAATCCCTCTACGGTTTTTATTTGCTTTACTTCACTTTCTTGGTTGTTATAATGGTTGGAGTACCAACATCTAAATTGTTGCATTTTCTTCAAATTGTTTAAAATTGTCTGCGCTTTTACATTTTGCATAAGCTATATGATGCAGTACTATTCACAGTGCTCAAGATCAATAATAGTCCCTGTTGAGTGATCTTGAGTATATAAAAAAATCACTCCCCAGCCAACAGGCTACAAATTAGTCTTCAAAGATGCTCCTCCACAGGGGAATGCCGACGTGAATTCAGATGCCCGTACTCCCCAACCAACAGTGATTGTTTACTCTTATTTTGAGCAGTGATTTATTCAGGGGTTAAAATATGTAACTGCTGGTCATCACTGTGGAGAAGAGAGATTTTCTAAATATTTTCAGTCAGGCAGAAAATACTCAGAAAAATCTCCCCTCCACGGTGATGACCAGTAGTTAGTTTTAATCCCTGTTTGTGTTTAATGCTACACTGAATTGAAAGAAGCTGTGTACCTTATCTCTTACAAAAACATGAATTCTGTTCCTTTTTTTGATTTTTCATCTATACATTTAGGCTGCTCAAATGAATCCAGGACAATTTGAAATGCCCGATAAAGATTTTATGGTAGTGGCATTAGATTTACTGAGTGGTTTAGCAGAAGGGCTTGAAGAACAGATAGAACATTTTGTGGCTAGAAGTAATATAATGGCTTTGTTATTTCAATGTATGCAGGTAAATGAACCCGAGGATTGTATTTGTGCTGGGAATAGGACAATTTTTGGAGAATTAGCCTTTGTGCTCTAAAACTGCTCTTTCACAGTGCTTATTGCTATTTTTTTTTTTAATTTATTCCCCTCTTAAGGCTGGGACCACTAGATCAATCAATTTAAACCAAAATTGTAATGCTCATTTTCTTATCTCCTATAGGATCCTGGTCTAGAAGTACGTCAAAGTTCTTTTGCATTACTTGGTGACTTAACGAAGGCATGCTTTCAACATGTGAAACCAGCTATCCGAGAAATCATACCGATTCTAGGACAAAACTTGAATCCTGAATTTATATCTGTTTGTAACAATGCTACATGGGCAATAGGTGAAATATCTGTAATGCTAGGTATGATTTTCTTTCCATTTTTCCTTTTCATTGCTCCAAAATGTAGCAAATAATCAATGTAGAGGTGTAATATTTGAGGATACAAAGCCTATATGCTCAAAAATCACTGTTCATCTGTTCCTCTGTGACTATTTGCTCTTATTTCAATTACTTTTTTTGTTTGAAGTCATATCTTGCCCTTCCCGGGATCTCTGGCGCACTGTTAGAATATTGCTATCAGCAAGGTTTTTTAAGTATCTTTGTACATACTAATTTTTATGTGTATCGATTTTCGCGGATTCATGATATGCGCATATTTTATGGTATTAAATTGTTTACGCATGGCCACCTATGAAAAATAATTACACTGTTTAGAATGGTAATATATTCATTTAGAGTGGTATTTGCATGGTGGCAAGGGGTAAATTTATTTATCGAAACTACTGTTTTGTGCTATATGATTTTTTGCGCACATTTATTTTCAAATATTATCTGTACTGATTTTGTGCCGAAAACTAGCCTTGTGCATTTTAACGAAAATTAGTATACACAAAAATTATGAATGTTAGGCAATGCAATTCTTCATTTATGTGTTGTTCTTGTATTTAGGAATTGAGATGAGTGAATTTGTTCCTGTTGTATTAGCTCAACTTATCAGCATCATTAACAGACCAAAAACACCAAAAACATTACTAGAAAACACAGGTATGTATAAAATCTAAACTTTGTTTTTGTTGATATGTCTCCCTCCCTTGTTTCTTACCAAGGTTTTTGCAGAATTTTTTATTGACTGACTCAAAAATAAAATTTAGGAAATTTGTTGACTCACCCGTGTGCAGTTTCATAATTGCGAAATTTGGTCAAACTGTATAGTCCCTCACAAGATTTTGAGATGGTCGCTCAACAGTGTTCAAAATAATAGTGAATAATCACTAGAAGTGATTTTTGAGCATAGCTTAAGGCTGCAAAGGCTCAATCTATGCTCAAAAATCCCTCTTTCACAGTGATCATTTATTCTTATTTCAATCAATTTGCTCAATAATAATGGTCAACAAACATCCAGAGTCGAGTAATATAGCAAAACGACTCTTACCCAGCTGGCAAAAACCTGTTCAAAGTCAGCAAAATAACGTTAGGACAAAGTTCAAAGAATGTTGTAAAGAACGATGTTCTAACTTTGAACAGGTTTTTGCCGGCTGGGTACTGTTTATCGTTTTAAATTAACACCTGTTGCAACCTGTCTATGCAGCAAGTTTATTTTTTGAGACAAGAGTGATAGCTCTGGAACTACTCACACGTGCAAATGTTCCTACAGATGCTATTCATGGCGAAAGTTTGATATTTTCTTGTTTATGCAGTTTCTTGAAGTTTGGTTAGACTTATAATATATAATACTAAATAATGATTATTTTATTGTTAATAGGAAACATGTCTAAACTATTGTTTTATATGTAGCTATCACTATTGGTAGGTTGGGATTAGTATGCCCAACTGATGTTGCTCCACAACTTGGTCAATTCATTCGTCCTTGGTTAGTGTTTTTCTTGTTCACTGTTTTTGTTAGGTTATTACTTAGTACTACAGATATCATCTTGAAACTTTAATACTAAAAAGTTTCTAAGAGAGACTATAAGAGGTTTGTGATCACCTTGCATTTTCTGAATAATAATGCATTACATCAATTATACTAAGACATGCTTTAGATGGACCTCTAATTGATTTTTAACCTAACGAACTTGCAATTGACTGGTTTTTTAGGTACAAAGAAACTAATCAAATGCAAGATCGTTTAGGGTCAATTTCATTTAGGGAGTAAAGGCAATCTAAAGGAACAATATTACCTTTTTTGGCCAAAATTTCAAAATTCATTTCATAGAAAGCGACACTCACTGATCGTACCCTAAAAATTACAGAGTCTAAATATAATATCTTGCTATACTGTTCGTTCTTATCTCTAACAATATTCTTCATGGGATGAAACTTTCAGCAACTGTTGCTTAACATAAAAAATGAAAGTGACTTTGTTGCTTTAAAGGGGTTGGAATTTGAAAAAACTCATTGAACTAACTACATAATGTATTTAATATTATTTATTTGCTGTGTTATTTGCTAGAAGAGATAATTACTAAATCGACAATGCAGAAAAAGATTGATCAATTTTTGTTTCCTTCGCATTCTTTTAGGCAAACTTCTTTTTGATACATCCTTAAAAGATTGTGAGCTAATAATTAAATAGAAATGGTTCCATAAAAGTTGATTGTCAGTCTATTCTTTTTACAGTGATCGGAATATGATTGAAAGCGCAAATAATAACTGTGGGGGAATGGTTTCGTAGTCTGAAACGATGCTCAGTATAAATCCTCCACTACCCAGTGGACAAAAATGTGTACAAAGTCCACAGCAAAGACGTCGTTTGACGTTGTTCCAGTGTCTTTGCTGCTTTGAACACATTTTTGCGCACTGGTTATAATTATATCTTACAGTGGTTAAAATAAGAGTAAATAATCACTGGGGAGGAGTGATTTTATGCCTAGCTTCAGGCATTGTAGCCTGGCTCATAAATAACTCCACCACAGTGATTATTTTGCTCTTACTTTGAGCACTGTTTTCATATTTTTTTACAGGTGCACGTCATTACGTAACATTCGTGATAATGACGAAAAGGATTCGGCATTCCGTGGTATATGTGCACTAATTGGCGGCAATCCAGGAGGTGTAGTACAGGTTAGAAATTGTTTGCATCACGATGCTGTTTTAACTATGTTTTGATGTTGAACCGACATTGTGTACCACTTATTTGATTTTCTCTAGGCAACAAATATATGAACTGTGTATTGCTAAATTAAATAAAATATTATGTATATATAAAAAATATAGTTTAATCAAAGGTATGTTATTAAAAGCAGCCCGCCAAACTGGGTAAAAGTGTAACTTAATTATAGTTAAAAACCTATATGCTTTTAATGTTTTAAAAAACTTTTTAAATTAATTAAGACTTGTATTTAGGCTACATGTATGCAGGATGTACGTATATATGTTATATGTATATGCATTATAGGCTATACATAACTCATACTATATGCTTTTACTATACTGTTTTTACTGTTTTTATCGGTATTAGAAACTTAAAATATCAAATAAAGGGTATTCTCACCATCTGTTGTTAAATTTAAAAATTAAGGAACACCACACAATAGGAATGAGAAGAATGCATTTTCTTTAAATAAATTATTTTCTATATTAAAATGTTAAAATTCCTTTTATTTCCAATTCACAAAAGGAAACTCTTAACTTAGCATTTCATGTATTTTAATAAAATTAATTGTGAAATTTTAAATTGTTACATTTAAAAATTTATAAAAGTCTAAATGTGAATCTGGCCAAATAATACTATAAGCAGGGTGGTTGGTGTCATAGCATATTTGAAAAAAAATTAAGTCAGCTATTTATTTAACTGTTGCCTCAATGTTTGGGTGAATGTGGTCAAAAAATCCCTTTTTCACTGATACTCAGTCCCGAGTCAATGAATTTTAAACAAACTTGGCCAGTGATCTCGTAATATTGCCTAGAATGCCGATACCAAATTTCCAGAGAGTAAACCGCTTTTTCTGTCCAAAAACTGGGGACTGAGTGAAAAATCACTCCTCCATAGTCATTATTTGCTCTTATTTCAAACACTGGAGAAAATACTCACTGTAAAGAGAGAAAATAAATCAAAGGATCTGAAATTCATAATTTGAATTCACCACCAGTGTAATTAGTAAATAAACCATCATTCGGCATACTATGATTAAATATTGAATTTGGAATGATAAAGAACGTTGAATAATATTTTTGTGAAAGGCAAATTGTGTAATACAGTTCAAAATGTTATCATAACAAACTAAAAGCTGTTGCTTGAACGAATTTAGGATATCCGTTAATTTGCAACAAAATTCTTTTTAACATCATATCTTCTTTAGGACTTCATTTTCTTTTGTGATGCTGTTGCTTCTTGGACGAATCCTGCACCAGACCTAAAGGAGATGTTTAGTAGCGTAAGTTTCTTTAAGTTTTTGAACAAAAGTATTGGTAATATAACATTTTTCTGTGGATAATCCATGTGCTTATGCTTGTAAGGTTTTTGAGATTTTTGGACTTTACAACATAGAACAACAAGCATCAATGGGCTTATACGCAGATGGTCTTATGTACATTACAATTTCAAGATCTAAACATTCTTATTGATTAACATTCTGTAAGGCACATTGTGTACTGTAATGCTTCTTTTTAATGCCCCTTCTAACACCCCTAATAAACTGCTCTTCCCCCCCAAAAAAAAATATAAATAAATAAAAAAAATAATAAGCGTTTGTTTTTTAACACCCGCCTGTAATTGAATAGGCCCCAGTAATGAGGAAAGATTAGATGAACATCGTCTTTTGAATCCTTACTTGCAAATATATGATCAAATATAGAGGTAAATTGTCATACACACTTCTTTGCTATAGGCCACCTATAGTATACCAACAAGACAAATTTATCATGATTTACTTTTGTTAAATTTAGTTTATGATATAGAATTAATTCATTACCTTTTTCATTATAATAAACAACACCCCCCCCCCTCCATTAAAGTCAAAATAAATTTAATCTCGGGCGTTAAAAATAAGCATTACGATATGTAACCAAATTAGTTTTCTTACAAACACCTCGTAATGTTTCAAGTATTTTTACATAGTTTAGAGAATTTTGTGAAACTGAGAGTTAACAAATCAGTAGGAGGTAAAATATATTTGCTTTTCGTTTAGATCCTCTTGGGTTTTAAAAACCAAGTTGGTGACGAAAATTGGCAAAGGTTTTCTGACCAATTTCCTCCTCCATTAAAGGAGAGGTTAGCCCAGCAGTATAGAATCTAAAGCATAGGTAAGGTGAAGAATATTGAGTCAACGATTGGATTGGTTCCCTTGTACCAAAGAAACCGATCCATTACGAGGTCGTTGACATAATACTTTACTGTTCTGTTACATTTTTGTTGATTTTGTTCAAAAACGATAAACGGTAGCAACATTTTTTAGTAGATACATATAGATATAGCTAAAATTTCATGACCGTAGCATCGTTATTTCTCAAGATAACTGCCACCAACGAAAAAGTTTGTTTTTGTAATGAAATCCACATGATATGGTTACGTCATAACATTTGATTGGATAATGATATGACATTGAAACTTTCTCCAGTTTATCATCATGTGCTACGCACATAAATCTAACCTTGATGGCGTCATATAATGACGTTATAACTTGGAATAAACTTTAAGAAGTTTGGCGCCTCATACACGTCATTTTCATAAAATTATTTTTATGCCACTCTGAAAGAGTATTCAGTAAAAATGTAGTTTATAGTTTGAAGAACCTTTGGCGTAAATTTGAAAGAGAAATATGCAGCCGTTCAGATTTTATGGTTGGGGGCCCTCAACTTAAGACACCCTATACCCCAATTTATTAACATCTCCCCCTAAAGCAGTGATTCAAACAAGGTTATCCAAGCCTCAAAATAACGGTTGGACATCATCTGTGGAGGAGGTTTGTTTGAGTACAGTTTTCAGCTTAGAAGCTGAAATCTGTACTCAAAAAACACTCCTCCACAGGTAATGTCCGACCATTATTTTGAGGCTTGTTATCTTAGCTGGCAAAAACTTGTTTAGTGTCGTCTGCAGTTCTAGCGTCTTTACTACGAATTTTGGACAGGTTTTGCCCACTGGGATGAACTTGGAGTGAAATTTACAAAGAATAGAAATATGCATGAATAGGATTTGCGTTTAGATAATTTTATCATTTACAACAATTTCCTGAATGAGCTTATAATGCTCAAGCACCACCCGTTTCAATCTATTAAGACCCCCATAAAGCTACAAAATTATACTGTGACACCAACCACCCTGCTTATAATAGTATTCCCCTACAATTAGAAGTCAGAGAGTACCAAGATTTGCAAAATAGGACTTTTAGGTTTAATTTATATTTATTTATTTATTTATTAAATTGACACCTATCATCCTTTTCTTCTCGTTTTTACCTATAAAGTAATAACTTTAAAAATTGAGGCAATTTTTTCCTGAGCTAGCGTCAAAGAATAAAAGATATCTTAGAATGTACCAAAACAAAAAATTAAAAATCATGCAACTTTTGATGTTTGTTTGACCTTTTTGCTATGATGCCATGGTGTATATTTTTGCTTGTTTTCCAAATATAACCTGCGTAGGAGTGTTTCTTAAGTATAGTTTTCAGCTTGGTAAGCATTCAGCGCTGGAAATGTAAGATCTTTGAACATAGCTTCGGGCTACAAAGCACTCCATTATTTATGCTCACTTCATATATATTTTTTTCAGATTGCTGCTGATGATGTGGATGGTTCATGGCATGATAGATGGGTCCATGTTTTACCTGGGGAAGCTACCCTTAAGGTAGCCATCGGGAGGGGGGAAGGGAGAGGGAGGGCATTTTAAAAACAGATCGCTTACCAAAAAAAACATGGGCGGGATATTAAGTGATCATACAGTGGGAGGGACGGTAGGGGGGCTGGCTCTCATGGGTTCCGTACCAGTGGGCCTGTTTAAAGTCGTCGTTACTGCTGACTTTGAACAGGTTTTTACACACTGGGGTACTGTATATTCTATTATGAGGTAACAATATATTTAGGATTTATACGATTATTAAAAAAAAGTATTGTGATTAGGAATGCTCTCGCCACTCAAGGACAGTGCTTCTGGTCTTAAGGATTATTTCATGTTTCGGTGTTGTGAGGACTGACTTTGGGAATGTTATTTTCAGGTATTAAAATAAGTGTAATAACGCAACTGCAG
The DNA here is from genome assembly GCA_032360805.1 of Neoturris breviconis. Taxonomy (NCBI): domain Eukaryota; kingdom Metazoa; phylum Cnidaria; class Hydrozoa; order Anthoathecata; family Pandeidae; genus Neoturris; species Neoturris breviconis. The sequence goes on from JAULBZ010003422.1 coordinate 13,435, forward strand.
GGCTCGAAATAACAGCCGGTCATCACTGTGGAGGAGAGATTTTTCAGAATATTTCAGCCAACTTGGCTGAAAATCTCTCCTCCACAGTGATGACCAGCTGTTATTTCGATCCCTGAACTGTAACTTTCTGCGATTCGTAAGTTGTAAACTCTGCAGAGCGTATTCATTCGTTTGGGCCATGTGCAATGGTCAAAATAATCCCTGTAGAGGAGTTGGATATTGGAGCATAACTTCAGGCTAAAAAGTCTGAAGCTATGCTCAAGAACGCCTTCTTATTTTAATTACTGCTTCGTGCTTATTTTAAAACCCTGAAAATGCTATTTTCGAAAGTCAGTTATTGCACAATATAAATCGATCGTGAATGTATCCAAACGCGACATTGGCACTGTTCTTTTCTCGCTGGATTACCTGAACCTCTCGCACAGGCATGTGTTGTTGTGGAGATGTCTCCAGAAGAACTCCAGTTGATGCTTCACAAGCCTGTAAAAAAGAATTTCCTCAGTGGGAAAAAACTTTAACATTGTTCTTACGTCTTTACTACAGACTTTGAATAGGTTTTTCCATACTGGGTCGGATACCACCTGTGGATGGATGCTTTTAGTATGGTTTTCAGCTAGCGAACTTGCAATGAATTGGTTTCTTGCTGAAAACTACACAAAAACATTCCTTAGGTGTTATCCAATAAGTATTTTCTTGCAGGCTTGCTTCATATAGTGAAGTCAAAGGGCTTACCCAATGGGCAAAGACTTGTTCAAAGTTCGCAGTAAAGACGCTAGAACAAAGTCGAACAACGTTGTTCTAGCGTCTTGACTGCAGACTTTGAACAAGTTTTTGCCCACTAGGAACTCTCCATCGCCCTGTAGTGGATTAAACTTAACATTCGACTAATTTAAATATGATGTTCTTTTTCTGCAAGGAGAAGGGCGCTGTTTCATCAATCTTACAGTTGTTTGTTTCCTTCTCGGTGGGCAAAACTTCCTCAAAGCACGCAGTAAATGCGCTAGATCAACTTTCTCAACGTTGCTATAGTGGTATGATCGCGGACTTTGTACAAGTTTTTGCCCACTGGGTTTTGTAAGTTTTTTGCTGCATCACCTTCCTTCGCAAATTCTATGCGTTATGCAGACTGAAGGACACACATGTCGACTTGGTTGAATGCAAAAGGTTATATTTTTTATAACGAGTAAAAATGATATATGAAGCGGTAATTGATTTAAGAATAAATAATCACTGTGTAGGAGTGATTATTGAGCATGCTACCCAGCCGGCAAAAACTTGTCCAAAGTCAGCAAAATAACGTTAGAACAACGTTCTCTGAACGTTGTTCTAACGTTATTTTTCTGACTTTGGACAGGTTTTTGGCTGGCTGGGTAATTATTTTCCCACAGTGAATATTTGTTCCTATTTTCAGCGCTTCGATGAAGATTATTTTTTCACGAGTTTTTCTTCTTCAGTGTGGTCGACATATTTCTTGCTTTATACCTTGGCAATGTCCCATAGCGTCAATAGATTGGCAAAAACTTTTTCAAATTCCGCAGTAAAGCCGCTAGAACGACGTTATTCTTACTTATCTTTATTGCGGACTTTGAACAAGTTTTTGTTATGCTCACTGAGTGTCGATTAACACTGAAGATGATTCTATAGGATTGTTCTAATACGAATATTCATATTTAATATGTTTTTATAGTTTTTTTGTCAACTGTGTGCGAACTGCTGATTTTTTTCATCAAATAGTTTTAAGCTATACCCTGGTGTAAGGTACGCTGGTAATTTGTAAGCCTTACAGAATACATGTCCAAGTATTTCTACGTTCACAGGCAGACGACGCCAGAGTATACTGGTATTAATCAACCTCGTTTCCAGGACCTTGTATAAAAAAGGATAAAAGGCCCTGGGAACGAGGTTGAGTGTCTTGGAAAAGTTAAAATAATTCTTAATCTAGCCTGGTTAAGTGTATCGTAGATGGACTTCAATCCAGGCTGTTATAAATAATTTTTGTAAAAATAAAGCCTCCGGACGTTACAGCTCTACGGCTTACGCTAACCAAATCACTATCTTTCAAAATAAAACTGGCAAGCATTATTTTACCTTCCCTATTTTATATGTAAAGCATTTGCGAAGAAAGGAAAGGTACTTCTGTCTCATTGTTTCATTTAAAAATAAATGGACATACTTGCTCAATACACAGCCCCAGTTTATTCAGACTGAACACAGCTCTTCTTTGGATGACTGATTAACAAAACATTTGACGTGGTTGATGAGGTTTACCTTTATCTATCCGATCTATCATTCTACCTTTAACATAGTTACAAGTATTTTTGTGACTATAATCTTATCTTATCTGAACTAATGTTCAAAAATCGCTCCTCCACAGTGATTAATTTGTTCTCCTTTCAAACACTTACATAAAAGGTCTTAGACTCGACAAGATCTCGAAATGGTCAATACCCTTAATCCTATTTGGGCTGGGGTTGGGATGGGTTGAAATGGCCGGGGTGGCGGTTTCCGCATAATTTTAACGCCGACACAAAGCAAAATTGGTCGCTGCTAAAAGTTTGAAGGTGATGTGACAAATATTGAATGAGTTATTAACATTTGTACTTTTTGACCTTTATACAGATTTTATGGGCAGTTTGAAAGGTGGTTTCGAGAAATGAACAATTAATTTTGAAGATCACGTGCTATAGCTATGAAAATTTCTGAAAATATGAAAATTAGGAATATACTAGTTAATAAAGTTTCAAAGATTTCGGCGTTTACACAAGAAAAAGTTATTCGAAAAAATATGCTCCCCTATAATGTATCATGGAAAAACGTACGGTAAACTTGTTTGAAGATGCTATTGCTTTTTCTGTTTGTGTAGGATAGAAAATATGGTACACACTTCGAACCTGAATATAACTGCCGGACATCACCTGTGGAGGAGTGTTTTTTGAGTATAGTGTTTAGTTTAAAAGCTTTTCTCAAAAAACACTCCTCCATAGGTGATGTCTGGCAGCTATATTCGGGCTTGTT